>JALPQD010000066.1:6033717-6054993 GCA_023101885.1 Typhlomys cinereus | reverse complement strand
AAGATTCTATAGTGTTACACTTTGTGTTCAGGAGAAGATCATACTTGCTTTGTGATATTCGCATATAACATGTTCACGCGGCAGGGATTTCCAAAAGTGAACCAAGTCGGAGGATTCAGTGTCAAATGTTGGAATTTCACTTCTTAGGGAAAGTATCCTAGAGAAGTTCCTATACTGTAACATTTGTGTTCAGCGAAAATCATACTTGTTTGTGACTTTTTTTTTAATTTTTTTTTATTATTATTTATTAAACTGCGCATATGTGTGTGTATGTGCGTGCGCGCATGTCTGTGTGTGTATGTCTGTGTATGTGTAGAACCACGACGAATTCGCGAACCACCATGGGCGCCTCCACCTCCTTGTGCCCCGGATTCAAGGCTCCGTCCTATCAGGACCAGAAGCACAGGCCGCCCCGCTTCCGCCTGGCGTCTATACGTGGGATCTTGGATCCGAACTCAGGACCTTCCGCCTGCAAGGCGGAGGCTTAACCCTGAGCCACTCTCCAGCCCTTGTTTTGTGACTTTTGAATGGCACATGTTCACACAGGCCATGATTTTACAAAATAGTGAACCAAGTGAAGAGGACTCTGAGTTAAATGTTGCAAGTGCACATCTTTAGGAGAAGTATCCTACAGAAGTTTCTATGTTGTAACTCTTTGTGTTCAGAAGGAAATCACACTTGTTTTACGACGTTTCCATGAAACATGTTCATGCATGTCGTTCCCTTCCAAAATAGTGAACCAAGTGAAGAGGACTCACAGTCATATGTAGCATATGCAATTCTTGGGAACTCATATGTAGCATGTGCACTTCTTAGAGATAAGTATCCGACACAGGTTTCTAACTGTAAAACTTTGTATTCTGGAGAAGACAACATTTGTTTTGTGCTGATTCTACCAACTATGTTGAGGCTTGTAATGAGCTTGAAAATAGTCACCAAGCGAGGACGCCTCAAATTCACATGTTTCACTTTCTCTTCTCAGTGATAAGAATCCTGTAGATGTTCATACGTTGTAACTTTTTATGTTCAGGAGAAATTCACACTGGTTTTGTGACCGTTTTCATGGAATATGTTCACGCAGGCCTTGATTCCCCAAATCGTGAACCAAGTGAGGAGGCCTGAGAGTCAATTGTTGGAGGTGCACTTCTTAGGGATAAGTATCCTGCAGAAGATTCTACAGTGTTACACTTTGTGTTCAGGTGATGATCATACTTGCTTTGAGACATTCACACATAACATGTTCACGCCGGCCATGATTTTCCAAAATAGTGAACCAAGTCCGAGGATTCAGAGTCAACTGTTGGAATTTCACCTCTTAGGGATAAGTATCCTAGAGAGGTTCCTATAGTGTAACATTTGTGTTCAGGCGAAAATCATACTTGTTTGTGACTTTTGAATGGCACATGTTCACACAGGCCAAGATTTTACAAAATAGTGAACCAAGGGAGGAGGACTCTGAGTTAAATGTTGCAAGTGCAGTTCTTTAGGATAAGTATCGTACAGAAGTTTCTATATTGTAACTCTTGTGTTCAGGAGGAAATCACACTTGTTTTACGACTTTTCCATGAAACATGTTCATGCATGTCGTTCCCTTCCAAAATAGTGAACCAAGTGAAGAGGACTCACAGTCATATGTAGCATGTGCACTTCTTTGGGATAAGTATCCTACACAGGTTTCTAGATTGAAAAACATTGTATTCTGGAGCAAACAACATTTGTTTTGTGCTGCCTCTACCAACTATGTTCAGGCTTGTAATGAGCTTGAAAATAGTGACCAAGCAAGGACACCTCAAAATCACATGTTTCACTTTCTCTTTTCAGTGATAAGAATCCTGTAGATGTTCATACGTTGAAACCTTTTTTGTTCAAGAGAAATTCACACTGGTTTTGTGACTGTTTTCATGGAATATGTTCACGCAGGCCTTGATTTCCCAAAATAGTGTACCAAGTGAGGAGGACTGAGAGTCAAATGTTGGAGGTGCACTTCTCAGGGATAAGTATCCTGCAGAAGATTCTATAGTGTTACACTTTGTGTTCAGGAGAAGATCATACTTGCTTTGCGACATTCGCATATGACATGTTCACGCAGGCCATGAGTTTCCACAAGAGTGAAGCAAGTCAGATGATTCAGAGTCAAATGTAGGAATTTCACTTCTTAGGCATAAGTATCCTAGAGAAGTTCCTATACTGTAACATTTGTGTTCAGGCGAAAATATAACTGTTTTGTGACTCTTTGAATGGCAATGTTCACACAGGCCATGACTTTTACAAAATAGTGAACAAGTGAGGTGGACTATGGTTAAATGTTGAAAGTGCACTTCTTTAGGAGAAGTATTGTACAGAAGTTCTATATTGTAACTCTGTTGTTCAGAAGGAAATCACATTGTTTTACGACGTTTCCATGAAACATGTTCATGCATGTCGTTCCCTTCCAAAATGGTGAACCAAGTGAGAGGACCACAGTCATATGTACATGTGCACTTCTTGGGAAATCATATATAGCATGTGCACTTCTTGGGATAAGTATCCTGCACAAGTTTCTAGACTGTAAAACTTTTCCATTCTTGAGAAACAATATTTGTTTTGTGCTGATTCTACCAACAATTTTCAGGCTTGTAATGAGCTTGAAAATAGTGACCAAGCAAGGACGCCTCAAATTCACATGTTTCACTTTCTGTTCTCAGTGATAAGAATCCTGTAGATGTTCATACGTTGTAACTTTTATGTTCAGGAGAAATTCACACTGGTTTTGTGACCGTTTTCATGGAATATGTTCACGCAGGCCTTGATTTCCCAAAATAGTGAACCAAGGGAGGAGGACTGAGAGTCAAATATTGGAGGTGCACGACTTAGGGATAAGTATCCTGCAGAAGATTCTACAGTGTTACACTTTGTGTTTCAGGATAAGATCATACTTGCTTTGCGACATTCACACATGAAATGTTCATGCAGGCCATGATTTTCCAAAAGAGTGAACCAAGTCGGAGGTTTCAGAGCCAACTGTTGGAATTTCACTTCTGTGGGATAAGTATCCTAGAGAAGTTCCTATACTGTAACATTTGTGTTCAGGCGAAAATCATACTTGTTTTGTGACTTTTGAATGGCACATGTTCACACAGGCCATGATTTTACAAATAGTGATCCAAGTGAGGAGGACTCTGAGTTAAATGTTGGAAGTGCACATATTTAGGAGAAGTGTCATACAGAAGTTTCTATGTTATAACTATTTGTGTTCAGGAGGAAATCACACTTGTTTTGCGACGTTTCCATGAAACATGTTCATGCATGTCATTCCCTTTCAAAATAGTGAACTAAGGGAAGAGGACTCACAGTCATATGTAGCATGTGCACTTCTTTGGGATAAGTATCCTACACAGGTTTCTAGATTGAAAAACATTGTATTCTGGAGCAAACAACATTTGTTTTGTGCTGCCTCTACCAACTATGTTCAGGCTTGTAATGAGCTTGAAAATAGTGACCAAGCAAGGACACCTCAAAATCACATGTTTCACTTTCTCTTTTCAGTGATAAGAATCCTGTAGATGTTCATACGTTGAAACCTTTTTTGTTCAAGAGAAATTCACACTGGTTTTGTGACTGTTTTCATGGAATATGTTCACGCAGGCCTTGATTTCCCAAAATAGTGTACCAAGTGAGGAGGACTGAGAGTCAAATGTTGGAGGTGCACTTCTCAGGGATAAGTATCCTGCAGAAGATTCTATAGTGTTACACTTTGTGTTCAGGAGAAGATCATACTTGCTTTGCGACATTCGCATATGACATGTTCACGCAGGCCATGAGTTTCCACAAGAGTGAAGCAAGTCAGATGATTCAGAGTCAAATGTAGGAATTTCACTTCTTAGGCATAAGTATCCTAGAGAAGTTCCTATACTGTAACATTTGTGTTCAGGCGAAAATCATACTTCTTTTGTGACATTTGAATGGCACATGTTCACACAGGCCATGATTCTACAAAATAGTGAATCAAGTGAGGAGGACTGAGAGTCAAATGTGGGAGGTGCACTCCTTAGGGATAAGTATCCTGCACAAGATTCTATAGTGTTACACTTTGTGTTCAGGAGAAGATCACACTTGCTTTGCGATATTCGCATATAACATGTTCACGCAGGCCAGGATTTTCCAAAATAGTGAACCAAGTTGGAGGATTCAAAGTCAAATGTTGGAATTTCACTTCTTAGGGATTAGTATCCTAGAGAGTTCCTATACTGTAACATTTGTGTTCAGGCGAAAATCATACTTGTTTTGTGACTTTTGAATGGCACATGTTCACACAGGCCATGATTTTACAAAATAGTGAATCAAGTGAGGAGGACTCTGAGTTAAATGTTGCAAGTGCACATATTTAGGAGAAGTATCACACAGAAGTTTCTATGTTGTAACTCTTTTTTTTCAGGAGGAAATCACACTTGTTTTACGACGTTTCCATGAAACATGTTCATGCATGTCATTTCCTTCCAAAATAGTGAACAAGTGAAGTGGACTCACAGTCATATGTACCATGTGCACTTCTTTGGGAAGTCATATGCAGCATGTGCACTTCTTTGGGATAAGTATCCTACACAGATTTCTAGACTGTAAAACTTTGTATTCTGGAGCAAACAACATTTGTTTTGTGCTCATTCTACCAACTATGGTCAGGCTTGTAATGAGCTTCAAAATAGTGACCAAGTGATGACGCCTCAAATTCACATGTTTCACTTTCTGTTCTCAGTGATAAGAATCCTGTAGATGTTCATACGTTGCCACTTTTTATGTTCAGGAGAAATTCACACTGGTTTTGTGACCGTTTTCATGGAATATGTTCACACAGGCCTTGATTTTCCAAAATAGTGAACCAAGGGAGGAGGACTGAGAGTCAAATGCTGGAGGTGCACTTCTCAGGGATAAGTATCCTGCAGAAGATTCTATAGTGTTACACTTTGTGTTCAGGAGAAGATCATACATGCTTTGCGACATTCGCATATAACATGTTCACGCAGGCCATGATTTTCCAAAAGAGTGAACCAAGGGCGGAGGATTCAGGGTCAACTGTTGGAATTTCACTTCTTAGGGATAAGTATCCTAGAGAAGTTCCTATACTGTAATATTTGTGTTCAGGCGAAAATCATACTTGTTTATGACATTTCAATGAAACATGTTCATGCATGTCCTTCTCTTCCAAAATAGTGAAACAAGTGAAGAGGACTCACAGTATGTAGCATGTGCAATTCTTTGGGAAGTCATATGTAGCATGTGCACTTCTTTGGGATAAGTATCCTACACAGGTTTCTAGACTGTAAAAACATTGCATTCTGGAGAAAACAACATTTGTTTTGTGCTGATTCTACCAACTATGTTCAGGCTTGTAATGAGCTTGAAAATAGTGACCAAGCGAGGACGCGTCAAATTCACATGTTTCACTTTCTCTTCTCAGTGATAAGCATCCTGTAGATGTTCATAAGCTGTAACTTTTTATGTTCAGGAGAAATTCACACTGGTGTTGTGACGTTTTCACGGAATATGTTCATGCAGGCCTTGATTTTCCAAAATAGTGTACCAAGTGAGGAGGACTGAGAGTCAAATGTTGGAGGTGAACTTCTCAGGGATAAGTATCCTGCAGAAGATTCTATAGTGTTACACTTTGTGTTCAGATGAATATCATACTTGCTTTGCGACATTCCCATATAACATGTTCACGCAGGCCATGATTTTCCAAAAGAGTGAATCAAGTGCGGAGGATTCAGAGTCAAATGTTGGAATTTCACTTCTTAGGGATAAGTATCCTAGAGAAGTTCCTATACTGTAACATTTGTGTTCAGGCGAAAATCATACTTCTTTTGTGACATTTGAATGGCACATGTTCACACAGGCCATGATTCTACAAAATAGTGAATCAAGTGAGGAGGACTGAGAGTCAAATGTGGGAGGTGCACTCCTTAGGGATAAGTATCCTGCACAAGATTCTATAGTGTTACACTTTGTGTTCAGGAGAAGATCACACTTGCTTTGCGATATTCGCATATAACATGTTCACGCAGGCCAGGATTTTCCAAAATAGTGAACCAAGTTGGAGGATTCAAAGTCAAATGTTGGAATTTCACTTCTTAGGGATTAGTATCCTAGAGAGTTCCTATACTGTAACATTTGTGTTCAGGCGAAAATCATACTTGTTTTGTGACTTTTGAATGGCACATGTTCACACAGGCCATGATTTTACAAAATAGTGAACCAACTGAGGAGGACTCTGAGTTAAATGTTGCAAGTGCCCTTCTTTAGGATAAGTATCGTACAGAAGTTTTTATATTGCAACTCTTTGTGTTCAGGAGGAAATCACACTTGTTTTACGACGTTTCCATGAAACATGTTCATGCATGTCATTCCTTTCCAAAATAGTGAACCAAGTGAAGAGGACTCATAGTCATATGTAGCATGTGCACTTCTTTGGGAAGTCATATGTAGCATGTGCACTTCTCTGGGATAAGTATCCTACACAGGTTTCTAGACTGTAAAACTTTGCATTCTGGAGAAAACAACATTTGTTTTGTGCTGATTCTACCAACTATGTTCAGGCTTGTAATGAGCTTGAAAATAGTGACCAAGCGAGGACGCGTCAAATTCACATGTTTCACTTTCTCTTCTCAGTGATAAGCATCCTGTAGATGTTCATACGCTGTAACTTTTTATGTTCAGGAGAAATTCACACTGAGTTTGTGACCATTTTCACGGAATATGATCATGCAGGCCTTGATTTCCCAAAGTAGTGAATCAAGTGAAGAGGACTGAGAGTCAAATGTCGGAGGTGCACTTCTCAGGGATAAGTATCCTGCAGAAGATTCTATAGTGTTACACTTTGTGTTCAGATGAATATCATACTTGCTTTGCGACATTCCCATATAACATGTTCACGCAGGCCATGATTTTCCAAAAGAGTGAATCAAGTGCGGAGGATTCAGAGTCAAATGTTGGAATTTCACTTCTTAGGGATAAGTATCCTAGAGAAGTTCCTATACTGTAACATTTGTGTTCAGGTGAATATCAAACTTATTTTGTGATATTTGAATATCACATGTTCACACAGGCCATGATTTTACAAAATAGTGATCCAAGTGAGGAGGACTCTGAGTTAAATGTTGCAAATGCACTTCTTTAGGATAAGTATCGTACTGAAGTTTCTATATTGTCACTCTTTGTGTTTAGGAGGAAATGACACTTGTTTTACGACGTTTCCATGAAACATGTTCATGCATGTCGTTCCCTTCCAAAATAGTGAACTAAGGGAAGAGGACTCACAGTCATATGTAGCATGTGCACTTCTTGGGGATAAGTATCCTACACAGGTTTCTAGACTGTAAAACTTTCCATTCTGCAGAAAAAACATTTGTTTTGTCCTCATTCTACTAACTATGTTCAGGCTTGGAATGAGCTTGAAAATAGTGACCAAGCGAGGAAGCCTCAAGTTCACATGTTTCACTTTCTCTTCTCAGTGATAAGCATCCTGTAGATGTTCATACGCTGTAACTTTTTATGTTCAGGAGAAATTCACACTGAGTTTGTGACCATTTTCACGGAATATGATCATGCAGGCCTTGATTTCCCAAAGTAGTGAATCAAGTGAAGAGGACTGAGAGTCAAATGTCGGAGGTGCACTTCTCAGGGATAAGTATCCTGCAGAAGATTCTATAGTGTTACACTTTGTGTTCAGATGAATATCATACTTGCTTTGCGACATTCCCATATAACATGTTCACGCAGGCCATGATTTTCCAAAAGAGTGAATCAAGTGCGGAGGATTCAGAGTCAAATGTTGGAATTTCACTTCTTAGGGATAAGTATCCTAGAGAAGTTCCTATACTGTAACATTTGTGTTCAGGCGAAAATCATACTTGTGTTGTGTCATTTGAATGGCACATGTTCACACAGGCCATGATTTTACAAAATAGTGAACCAACTGAGGAGGACTCTGAGTTAAATGTTGCAAGTGCCCTTCTTTAGGATAAGTATCGTACAGAAGTTTTTATATTGCAACTCTTTGTGTTCAGGAGGAAATCACACTTGTTTTACGACGTTTCCATGAAACATGTTCATGCATGTCATTCCTTTCCAAAATAGTGAACCAAGTGAAGAGGACTCATAGTCATATGCAGCATGTGCACTTCTTTGGGAAGTCATATGTAGCATGTGCACTTCTTTGGGATAAGTATCCTACACAGGTTTCTAGACTGTAAAACTTTGCATTCTGGAGAAAACAACATTTGTTTTGTGCTGATTCTACCAACTATGTTCAGGCTTGTAATGAGCTTGAAAATAGTGACCAAGCGATGACGCCTCAAATTCACATGTTTCAATTTCTCTTCTCAGTGATAAGAATCCTGTAGATGTTCATACGTTGTAATTTTTTATGTTCAAGAGAAATTCACACTGGTTTTGTGACCGTTTTCATGGAATATGTTCACGCAGGCCTTGATTTCCCAAAATAGTGAACCACGTGGGGAGGACTGAGAGTCAAATGTTGGAGGTGCACTTCTCAGGGATAAGTATCCTGCAGAAGATTCTACAGTGTTACACTTTGTGTTCAGATGAAGATCATACTTGCTTTGCAACATTCGCATATAACATGTTCACGCAGGCCATGATTTTCCAAAAGAGTGAACCAAGTGTGGAGTATTCAGAGTCAAGTTTTGGAATTTCACTTCTTAGGGATAAGTATCCTAGAGAAGTTCCTATACTGTAACATTTGTGTTCATTCGAAAATATACCTGTTTTGTGACCTTTGAATGGCACATGTTCACACAGACCATGATTTTACAAAATAGTGAACCAAGTGAGGAGGACTCTGGTTAAATGTTGAAAGTGCACTTCTTTAGGAGAAGTATCGTACAGAAGTTTCTATATTGGAACTCTTTGTGTTCAGGAGGAAATCACACTTGTTTACGACGTTTCCATGAATCATGTTCATGCATGTCGTTCCCTTCCAAAATAGTGAACCAAGTGAAGAGGACTCACAGTCATATGTAGCATGTGCACTTCTTTGGGATAAGTATCATACACAGGTTTCTAGACTGTAAAACTTTGTATTGTGGAGCAAACAACATTTGTCTTGTGCTGATTCTACCAACTATGTTCAGACATGTAATGAGCTTGAAAATAGTGACCAAGTGAGGACGTGTCAAATTCACATGTTTCACTTTCTCTTCTCAGTGATAAGAATCCTGTATATATTCATATGTTGTAACTTTTAATGTTCCGGAGAAATTCACACTGGTTTTGTGACCGTTGTCATGGAATATGTTCACGCAGGCCTTGATTTTCCAAAATAGTGAACCAAGTGAGGAGGACTCTGAGTTAAATGTTGCAAGTGCACTTCTTTAGGATAAGTATCGTACAGAAGTTTCTATATTGTAACTCTTTGTGTTCAGGAGCAAATCACACTTGTTTTACGACGTTTCCATGAAACATGTTCATGCATGTCATTCCTTTCCAAAATAGTGAAACAAGTGAAGAGGACTCAGACTCATATGTAGCATGTGCACTTCTTTGGGAAGTCATATGTAGCATGTGCGCTTCTCTGGGGTAAGTATCCTACACAAGTTTCTAGACTGTAAAACTTTACATTCTGGAGAAAACAACATTTGTTTTGTGCTGATTCTACGAACTATGTTCAGGCTTGTAATGGGCTTGAAAATAGTGACCAAGCGAGTATGCCTGAAGTTCACATGTTTCACTTTCTCTTCTCAGTGGTAAGAATCCTGTAGAGGTTCATACGCTGTAACTTTTTATGTTCAGGAAAAAATTCACAGTGGTTTTGTGACGTTTTCATGGAATATGTTCATGCAGGCCTTGATTTTCCAAAACAGTGAACCAAGTGAGGAGGACTGAGAGTCAAATGTTGGACGTGCACTTCTTAGAGATAAGTATCCTGCAGAACATTGTATAGTGTTACACTTTGTGTTCAGGAGAAGATCATACTTGCTTTGTGACATTCATATATAACACGTTCACCAGGCCATGATTTTCCAAAAGAGTGAACCAAGTTGGAGGATTCAGAGTCAGATGTTGGAATTTCACTTCTTAGGGATATGTATCCTAGAGAAGTTGCTATACTGTAACATTTGTGTTCAGGCGAAAATCAAACTTGTTTTGTGATATTTGAATGGCACATGTTCACACAGGCCATGATTTTACAAAATAGTGATCCCGCGTCCCAGCGGCGAGCACCCAGGCCGACTGCAGCTTGGCCTGTGCCCCCTGGCCCGGAGGACCCCAGCCCCCTCAGCCGTGCTGCCCGCCCTCTCCCAAGGTGAGTGAGAGAGAGAGAGAGAGAGAGAGAGAGAGAGACCAGCTCAGCCCCCACCCATCCCAGAGCCCCTCGCGTCCTTTTGGCGAGCAGCCAGGCTGACTGCGGCTTGTACTCCCCCCCCCCCCCCGCCCGGAGGACCCCAGCCCCCTGCGCAGCGCCGCCCCGCCCCCGCTGAAGGTGAGTGAGTGAGAGAGAGAGAGAGAGAGACAGAGAGAGAGAGAGACCAGCCCAGCCCCCACCCACCCCGGAGCCCCACGCGTCCCGGCGGCGAGCACCCAGGCCAACTGCGGCTTGGCCTGTGCCCCCCGGCCTGTACGACCCCAGCCCCCTCCGCCGCGCCGCCCCGCCCCCTCCCAAGGTGAGTGAGAGAGAGAGAGAGAGAGAGAGAGAGACCAGCCCAGCCCCCACCCACCCCGGAGCCCCACGTGTCCCGGCCCCGAGCACCCAGGCCGACTGCGGCTTGGCCTGCGCCCCCGGCCTGGACGACCCCAGCCCCCTCCACGATGCCCCGCCCCCACCCGCCGCCAGCATCCCGACGCCCTCCGCCTGCCGCCCAAGGTAAGTGAGAGAGAGAGACCAGACCAGCCCCCACCCACCCCGGAGCCCCACGCGTCCCAGGGGTGAGCACCCAGGCCGACTACAGCTTAGCCTGGGCCCCGCCCTGGACCCAAGCCCCTCGCACCATCCTGCCCCGTGCGCCTAGCCCCTGGATCCCAGGTGAAGAATTCTGCCATTGAGCCAAGGAGGGAAAGAGCCCAGGCCAGCCCCACCCCCCCCCCCCACCCAGGAGCCGCCCGGCCAGCAGCACTGCACTGCTGGCTTTGCCCCGGGCCCCGCCCCTCTCCACGCCCACCTTCCCAGATCGCAGGTGAAGAACTCTGCCATCAACATCAGACCCTCTGCCTCTCTGGCCCACCGGGGACCTACGCATGTGGTCCACGGAAGACACACTGCTACTCAGAATTCAATAGAGCCCAAAGGAAACTCAAGCAAAATTCTAAGGAACAAAGGGAGCACAGGCCATACATCTGGACTCCACTACAATCATTATATCACATGGGCGAGTTTCTTCTCATCCAGCCCAAAGATAAGTAAACTTTTTCTTTTCACCTTACTGATCCTTTAAAGTATCAATGCTGTAGTAGATCAACTTTCTCATACAGCCACCCCACAACATACAACTCCAGGGAGTACACCACTCACCCCCACATTTCATCAAGAAACTAAATTGTAAAAGTGCACTACCAAACTAATACTCACCCCCTGGTAACGTAACCTGACTTAACTGACGTACTAACAGCCTAGTAGCCTCATCTAGGATATAATACTAAGAATACACAGACACACCCAATCCAAGGCATGCACTAGTAATAACTGGCAAGCGTAACAATACTAACTACGTGGATTCAGTAAAAAACAGAAACTGAAAGGTCCTAAAAAACAAAACAACAATGTACAAGTCAAAGTGCAGATCCACGAGAAACAAAACCCAAGAAGACCAATCTCCTGCCGAAAGAATCAATCCCATAATGAGGGATTCCGATCAGAACAAATCCACAGAAAATCGCCATGAAAGCCAGACCCAACATAACGACTTTCAGAGTATGATTCTTACCATGATTAATGCTATGAAAGAGGAAATCCAAGAAGAGATAAACAACCGAATCAACCACTTTGAACAGGAACACAACAGGCACTTGGAGGAGTTGAGAAAAACAGTTCAAGAAACAAAAATAGGTATGGAGCAATTAAAATAGTCTCAGGCAGAGTTTAAAATTGAACTAAAAGACAAGTTATCTTCAACCCAAAACTCAACAGAGAGTCTTATCAGCAGAACAAATGAGGCAGAAATAGAATTTCAGATCTTGAAGACAAAGTGGGAGAATTAACCAGCTCAATGGAAGAGATTGTTAAAGCCAAAAAGATACTTGAGAGGAACATTCAAGAGATATGGGACACCCTGAAGAAGCCTAACATGCGCATTCATGGAATACCAGAACAAGAATCCCAAAATACCACACCTGAGGAAATATTTCAATTCATCATAAATGAAAACTTCCCACAATTAAAGAATGAGAGGCCTATCCAAATACAAGAGGCATTTCGCACTCCAAACAGATACGACCAAAATAGAAAATCGCCACGGCAAATAATAGTCAAAACACTCCACATTCAAGACAAAGAAAAGGTGCTGAGAGCTTCAAGAGAGAAAAAGCAACTCACTTTTAAAGGTAAACCTATTAGAATAACAAATGACTACTCAATGGAAACAGTAAAAGCAAGAAGAGCTTGGAGAGACATACTTCAAGTATTAAATGAGCAAAAATGCCAACCCAGACTGATATACCCGGCAAAACTATCTGTCATGATTGAGGGAGAAAGAAAAGTTTTCCAACACAAAGACAACTTGAAGGGATACATGTCTACCAAACCAGGCCTTCAAAAAATCCTAGAACTGATACTCAAGCTTGAAGAAAAGAACAAGTGTATCCAGGAGGGCAGAAGGGAAGTATAATACCACTGAAACATAAATATCAAACAACATGCTTACACAATCTACTAAACATAAAAAATGTCCAGAATTAAAAATAATTTCTCCATTATAACATTAAATGTCAATGGGATTAATTCACCGATTAAGAGACATAGATTACAAACTTGGATTAAAAACCACAATCCAACAATCTGCTGCCTTCAGGAAACTCATCTCACCACAAAAGATAGGCACATCCTAAGAATGAAAGGCTGGTCCAAAATCTTACAAGCTAATGGAACCAGGAAACAGGTAGGGGTACCAATTATGCTTTCAGACAAAATGGACTTCAAACCAAAGAAAATCATAAGAGACACAGATGGATACTACATTTTAATCACAGGTACAATTCACCAGGAAGACTTCACAATCCTGAACATTTATGCACCCAATACGGGCCCCTCCACATTCATTAAGAAAACCCTACAGCGCCTAAAGCAAGATATCAACCCCCAAACGATAATTCTTGGGGACTTCAACACCGCCCTCTCTACATGGGATAGATCAACAGGTCAAAAGCTTAACAGAGACACTTTTGAACTTAATCAAACCCTTGCAGAAATGGACCTTACAGATCTCTATCGAACTTTTCACCCACGCACAAAGAATACACATTTTTCTCAGCAGCACACGGAACTTTTTCCAAAATAGATCACATATTGGGCCACAAAAACGAATCTACACATATACAAAAAAGTTGAAATTCTAACCTGTGCCCTATCAGACCACCATGGCCTAAAGCTGGACATCCACAACACAACAAACAAGAGAAAATACACTAACTCCTGGAAATTTAACACTATGATGCTGAATGAGAACTGGATTCAGGAAGAAATTAAAAAGGAAATTCAAGATTTCCTGAAAGTGAACGATAACGAAAATACAACTTACCAAAATCTCTGGGACACAATGAAAGCTGTCCTAAGAGGTAAGTTCATAGCTCTTAATGCCTACATCAAAAAAATGGAAACATCAGAAATAAATACCTTAACAATGCAGCTTAAGGCTTTAGAGAAACTTGAGCAATCTGATCCCAAAAGTAGTAGAAGAGAGGAGATTAGCAAATAAGGGGAGAAATATCTGAAATCGAGACTAAGAAAACGATAGAAAAAATCAACCAGTCAAAAAGCTGGTTCTTTGAAAAAATCAATAAGATTGATACACCCCTAGCTAAATTAACCAAAAGCAAGAGAGAGAAAACCCAAATTAACAAAATTAGAAATGAACATGGAGTAATCACTACTGATACCCAAGAAATCCAGAGAATTATAACATCATATTTCAAAAACTTATACTCAGTGAAGTTTGACAACACAGAAGAGATGGATGAATTTCTAAGTAAACACATCTTACCTAAATTGGATCAGGAAGTTGTGAATTACTTAAATGGCCCTATAACATATAAGGAAATTGAAGAAGTAATCTCGAATCTTCCCACCAAAAAATGTCCTGGAACAGATAGATTCAGCACAGAATTCTACCAGACATTTAAGGAGTCAATAACACCAATACTCCTTAAACTGTTCCATCAAATAGCAAAGGAAGGAACACTACCAAATTCCTTCTATGAAGCTAATATCATCTTAATCCCAAAACCTAATAAAGATTCACTTAAAAAAGAAAACTATAGGCCGATCTCTCTGATGAACACAGACGCAAAGATTCTTAACAAAGTCTTAGCAAATCGGATTCAAAAACATATCAAAAAGATCATTCACAGGGACCAAGTAGGCTTCATCCCCGGCATGCAAGGTTGGTTCAATATACGCAAATCAATAAATGTATTCATCATGTAAACCAGTCCAAAGTCCAAGACCACATGATACTCTCGATAGACACAGAAAAAGCCTTTGATAAGATCCAACAGCCTTTTAAGATCAAAACGCTAGAGACAGTAGGAATGGAAGGAACCTTTATCAATATAATAAAAGCTGTATACAACAAGCCCACGGCAAGGATTATGCTCAATGGGGAACAACTGGAAGCATTCCCACTTCGATCAGGAACTAGACAAGGCTGTCCACTCTCACCACTTCTTTTTTTTTTGTTTATTTCAGCTCATACAAACTTATTAGGTACACCAGTTCCCTCCCTCCCCTCCTCCTCCCCCCATACCCCCTACTCCCCCTCCCCCCCCCCTCTCCCTCCCCATCCCCAGTGCCTCCCACCCAATTCCCATTGAAGTCTTAGCTGGAGCCATAAGACAAGAAAGGGACATAAGAGGGATTCAAATCGGCAAGGAAGAAGTCAAGCTATCCTATTTGCAGATGACATGATCTTATACCTGAGGGATCCCAAAAACTCCACCAGGAAGCTCCTGGAACTAATTGAGAAGTTCAGCAGGGTGGCAGGATACAAAATAAATGTGCAAAAAAATCAGAGGCCTTCCTATATGCCCAGAATGAAAGAAGTGAAAAAAGCCTTGAGAGAAACAATCCCATTTACTGTAGCCCCTAAAAAAATGAAATACCTTGGTGTAAACCTAACCAAGGAGGTAAAAGACCTTTACAATGAAAACTTTAAAACCCTAAAGAAAGAAATAGCCGAAGACACCAGAAGGTGGAAAGACCTCCCTTGTTCCTGGATTGGCAGAATCAACATCCTGAAAATGACCATCCTACCAAAGGCAATATACAGATTCAATGCTATACCAATCAAAATCCCAAAGCAATTCTTCAAAGAAGTTGACCAAACAATCTCAAAGTTCATATGGAGGCACAAAAGACCCAGAATAGCAAAAACAATCCTGAGTAACAAAACACAGCTGGAGGTATTACCATACCGAACCTTAGTCTATACTACAAATCCATAGTTATAAAAACAGCCTGGTACTGGCTCCAAAATAGACACACAGACCAATGGATAAGGGTGGAGGACCCAGATATAAGCCCACAAAAATACAGCCATTTGATCTTTGACAAAGGGGCCCAAGAATCCAATGGAAAAAGAACAGTATCTTCAACAAATGGTGCTGGCAAAACTGGAAACTCCACATGCAGAAGATTAAAGCTGGACCCATACTTGTCACCATATACAAGACTTAATTCCAAATGGATCAGGACCTTGATATCAGGCCAGAGACTATAAAAATCATAACTGAACGGATAGGGAACTCCCTTGAGCTGATTGGGCTAGGCCAACATTTCCTAAACAGACCTCCAATGGCACAGTCACTGCTACCAACTCTCAACAGTTTGGGATCTTGTGAAATTAAAGAGCTCTGTTTAGATAAAGAGATTATCACACGAGCTCAAAGGCAACCACAGAATGGGAGAAGATCTTCACTAACCACATATCTGATAGAGCTCTACTGTCCAGAGTGCACAAAGTACTTAGAAATTAAACACCAAGGAAACCAATGGCCCAATTAAAAAAATGGGCCCTGGAACTTAAAAGAAATTTTACCAGAAATGAAATTAAAATGGTCTAACAATATCTTAAAAAATGCTCCACTTCCTTTAGCTATCAGGGAAATGCAAATCAAAACTTCCCTGAGATACCATCTCACCCCGGTCAGGATGGCAAAAATCCACAATACAAACAAACAACAAGTGCTGGAGAGGATGTGGAGAGAGGGGAACCCTGCTACATTGCTGGTGGAATGCAGACTCATACAGCCACTCTGGCGAGCTGTCTGGAGATTCTTAAAGAAATTAAAGATTGAAATGCCATATGACCCTGCTATTCCACTTTTGGGAATAAACCCCCCATGCAGCAGAGGTTCGCCTCGATAGCACCAGCATAACTATGTTCATAGCAAGCACTGTTTACAATAGCAAAGTCATGGAATCAACCTAAATGTCCACAGTCGATGAGTGGATAAGGAAACTGTGGTACATCTACAATGGAGTACTACCTCAGCATCAAAAGATGAATTACTGGAGTTTGGCTGGGAAATGGATGTCATTAGAAAACAATTATATTAAGTGAAGTATCCCAATCCCAGAAAGTTAAGCACCGTATGTACTGCCTAATAGGTGGCTCCTAGTACCAAAACTCACCCAGCCCACATTGAGACACTCAAGGGTAAATCTATGTAATATGGTAATTGCAAGGATTGTGAACAGGAGGGATGGGGTTGGAGAGCCACACCAGACACAAGGAGAGAGGGGAACATGTTACAGCAGAAAAAATCGACCTCCAAGGAATGCAAGTAAGTAATGTCACACCTGGTTAAGTTCACAGACATTTGTTCCTGATCATGTACAACTGAGGGGGTATGATCTCACCAGAAGGAGAGGGCATATAGTCTGGCAGATGAAAAGAGATCATTTTGCAAATGGATGACTGATCCCTCCCTCATCGAGGTTTCCTGCTTTTATTACATCTATCCTTGAATGTGCTATTATAACAAGACTCCAGTTTAACAGTTTTTTGTCTCTGACCAGGAGGTGACATACAGTGCCCATCAGGATGGAGGGAAGGACATAGCAGGAGCAACAAAACTGCAAAAGAAAATCAACAAACCACAATCCAGAACTTCAGAGACTCTATATCATCCACATAGAACTAAGCCAGCCTAATCCCCCCATCCTGAAGCTCAGGGATATCTGCGGAAGAGGGGGTGGTAAGATTGTAAGAGCAAAAGGATGGGGGGAGCAATGATTTGAAGAGTCTCCACACTAGATAGGACTGAAGCAATCATAATAGGACTTTGCATGCCCTGCGCCATGTCCGTCACACTATTGACCTCACAAAGTCTAACATCGGCTAAAAGCACCAAGATCCTTGGAGGCAAGGAATTGATGGCCACAGTAGTGTTCCTATGCTTAAGGGGAACACGAGAAAGGGTTCAGGGAAATGTCACTGGGTCCATTTACGTCATCAGAAAGGAGGAACAAGAGGAGAGTTAGGCATACGCAATAAAGGACTCTTTGGGAATTGGGGAGGGGGTACTGGGAGATGAGGGAGGGAGGGGGAGCAGGGGGTTCAGGGGGAGGAGAAGGGGGGAAGAAACTGGTCTACCTATTAAGTTTGTATGAGCGGAAATAATAATAAAAATGTTATAAAAAATAGTGATCCAAGTGAGGAGGACTCTGAGTTAAATGTTGCAAATGCACTTCTTTAGGATAAACATCGTACAGAAGTTTCTATATTGCAACTCTTTGTGTTCAGGAGGAAATCACACTTGTTTTACGACGTTTCCATGAAACATGTTCATGCATGTGGTTCCCTTCCAAAATAGTGAACCAAGTGAAGAGGACTCAGACTCATATGTAGCATGTGCACTTCTTTGGGAAGTCATATGTAGTATGTGCACTTCTTTGGGATAAGTATCCTACACAGGATTCTAGACTCTAAAACTTTGTATTCTGGAGTAAACAACATTTGTTTTGTGCTCATTCTACCAACTATGTTCAGACATAGTTGAAAATAGTGACCAAGTGAGTATGTGTCAAATTCACATGTTTCACTTTCTCTTGTCAGTGATAAGAATCCTGTAGATGTTCATACGTTGTAACTTTTAATGTTCATTAGAAATTCACACTGGTTTTGTGACCGTTTTCATGGAATATGTTCATGCAGGCCTTGATTTTCCAAAATAGTGAACCAGGTGAGGAGGACTGAGAGTCAAATGTTGGAGGTGCACTTCTCATGGATAAGTGTCCTGCAGAAGATTCCATAGTGTTACATTTTGTGTTCAGGAGAAGACCATACTTGCTTTGCGACATGCGCATATAACATGTTCACGCAGGCCATGATTTTCCAAAAGAGTGAACCAAGTCGGAGGATTCCCAGTCAAATGTTGGAATTTCACTTCTTAGGAATAAGTATCCTAGAGAAGTTCCTATACTGTAACATTTGTGTTCAGGCGAAAATCATACTTGTTTTGTGACATTTGAATGGCACATGTTCACACAGGCCATGATTTTACAAAATAGTGAACCAAGTGAGGAGGACTCTGAGTTAAATGTTGCAAGTGCACATCTTTAGGAGAAGTATCATACAGAAGTTACTATATTGTAACTCGTTGTGTTCAGGAGGAAATCACACTTGTTTGACATTTCCATGAAACATGTTCATGCATGTCATTTCCTTCCAAAATAGTGAACCAAGTGAAGAGGACTCAGACTCATATGTAGCATGTGCACTTCTTTGGGACAAGTATCCTACACAGGTTTCTAGACTGTAAAACTTTGCATTCGGGAGAAACAACATTTGTTTTGTGCTGATTCTACTAACTATTTTCAGGCTTGTAATGAGCTTGAAAATAGTGACCAAGCAAGGACGCCTCAAATTCACATGTTTCACTTTCTCTTCTCAGTGATAAGAATCCTGTAGATGTTCATATGTTGTAACTTTTTATGTTCAGGAGAAATTCACACTGGTTTTTTGACCATTTTCATGGAATATGTTCACGCAGCCTTGATTTCCCAAAATAGTGAACCAAGTGAGGAGGACTGAGAGTCAAATGTTGGAGGTGCACTACTTAGGGATAAGTATCCTGCAGAAGATTCTATAGTGTTACACTTTGTGTTCAGGATAAGATCAAACTTGCTTTGCAACATTCACACGTGACATGTTCAGGCAGGCCATGATTTTCCAAAAGAGTAATCCAACTCGGAGATTCAGAGTCAACTGTTAGATTTTCACTTCTTAGGGATAAGTATCCTAGAGAAGTTCCTATACTGTAATATTTGTGTTCAGGCAAAAATCATACTTGTTTTGTGACATTTGAATGGCACATGTTCATACAGGCCATGATTTTACAAAATAGTGAACCAAGTGAGGAGGACTGAGAGTCAAATGTTGGAGGTGCACTTCTTAACGATAAGTATCCTGCAGAAGATTCTATAGTGTTACACATTGTGTTCAGGAGAAGATCATACTTGCTTTGCGACATTGCATATAACATGTTCACCAGGCATGATTTTCCAAAAGAGTGAACCAAGTGGAGGATTCAGAGTCAAATGTTGGAATTTCAATTCTTAAGGATAAGTATCCTAGAGAAGTTCCTGTACTGTAACATTTGTGTTCAGGCGAAAATCAAACCTGTTTTGTGACTTTTGAATGGCACATGTTCACACAGGCCATGATTTTACAAAATAGTGAACCAAGTGAAGAGGACTCTGAGTTAAATGTTGCAAGTGCACATATTTAGGAGAAGTATCATACAGAAGTTTCTATGTTGTAACTCTTTGTGTTCAGGAGGAAATCACACTTGTTTTACGACGTTTCCATGAAACATGTTCATGCATGTCATTCCCTTCCAAAATAGTGAACCAGTGAAGAGGACTCACAGTCATATGTAGCATGTGCACTTCTTTGGGAAATCATATGTAGCATGTGCAGTTCTTTGGGATAAGTATCCTATGCAGGTTTCTAGACTGTAAAACTTTGCATTCTGGAGAAAACACATTTGTTTTGTGCTGATTTTACCAACTATTTTCAGGCTTGTAATGAGCTTGAAAATAGTGACCAAGCAAGGACGCCTCAAATTCACATATTTCACTTTCTCTTCTCAGTGATAAGAATCCTGTAGATGTTCATACGTTGTAACTTTTTATGTTCAGGAGAAATTCACACTGGTTTTGTGACCGTTTTCATGGAATATGTTCACGCAGGCCTTGATTTCCCAAAATAGTGAACCAAGTGAGGAGGATTGAGAGTCAAATGTTGGAGGTGCACTACTTAGGGATAAGTATCCTGCAGAAGGTTCTACAGTGTTACACTTTGTGCTCAGGATAAGATCATACTTGCTTTGCAACATTCACACGTGACATGTTCACGCTGGCCATGATTTTCCAAAAGAGTAATCCAACTCGGAGGATTCAGAGTCAACTGTTGGTATTTCACTTCTGAGGGATAAGTATCGTAGAGAAGAGCCTATACTGTAACATTTGTGTTCAGAGGAAAATCATACTTGTTTTGTGACTTTTGAATGGCACATGTTCACACAGGCCATGATTTTACAAAATAGTGAACCAAGTGAGGTGGACTCTGGTTAAATGTTGAAAGTGCACTTCTTTAGGAGAAGTATCGTACAGAAGTTTCTATATTGTAACTCTGTTGTTCAGAGGAAATCACACTTGTTTGACGTTTCCATGAAACATGTTCATGCATTGTTCCCTTCCAAAATAGTGAACCAAGTGAAGAGGACTCACTCATATGTAGCATGTGCACTTCTTTGGGAAGTCATATGTATGTGCACTTCTTTGGGATAAGTATCCTACACAGGTTCTAGACTAAAACTTTGTATTCTGGAGTAAACAACATTTGTTTTGTGCTCATTCTACCAACTATGTTCAGACATAGTTGAAAATAGTGACCAAGAGTACGTCAAATTCACATGTTTCACTTTCTCTTGTCAGTGATAAGAATCCTGTAGATGTTCATACGTTGTAACTTTTAATGTTCAGAAATTCACACTGGTTTTGTGACCGTTTTCATGGAATATGTTCATGCAGGCCTTGATTTCCAAAATAGTGAACCAGGTGAGGAGGAC
>JALPQD010000066.1:1780000-1840134 GCA_023101885.1 Typhlomys cinereus | reverse complement strand
ACCCAGGGGTATAGTAGGTAACAGGATACAATACAGCTGGGATGGGGGGAGGGGAGGAGTCTAACCTAAGAGCAAGTGGAGAGGAAAGAGCGGGACGTGCACATCTTGAAGGCACAGAGCAGCTGGCGCTGGCATCTGCGGAGACAGCTCTGGCACTCCTCAGCATCGCTCGTGGGGGTGGGGACGGGGGCTGGTCCCTCTTGACAAGATAGGGGCACAGACATGTGCGCTCAGTCAGCTCTCGGAAAGGAGACTTTTCCCTCCCACTGTTCTCCAGCAGCGGAGAGGCCAAACAGGAATAAGCAAGGAGGGGAAGAAACAGGATATTCACCGGGTGCAGATTCACACAGGCAGAAATGTTTCTGGTTCCCAGCGCAGCTTCCAAACCCACAAGAGAGCAGGAGGAAGCTGGCATTGCTTGGTCCTCCCGCCCAGCTGGGCGGAGCCGAGGCTTGGCTCCCTAGGCAGTGGGGAAACAGGGACTTCATTAATCCCTAAGTGTCCTGTCTGCTTCTCACACCTGTTATCCTGGAGGGCCTTGTAAGCAGGAGGTGGGAAATCTATAATCTTGTGGCTACTGATTATCCTGCCTGGTTTGTTCTTGGATTGTGGGGGAGGGAATGGATGCCTGGGGGTTCCTTCCTTCCAGCAAAAAAGAAATAGTTGTTCATTGATCTCGCTCCCTTTCAGTCTCCCCTACCCCCCCCCCCACACACAACACCTCTATGTACAGCTCACTGTCTTGACTGCTTGACAAAGATTCAAATCAAATTGAAATGCCAAGAGATCTTTGCAAGTGACCAATTCAAAGCTCAAGCTGCATAGCTGACTCAAGTGGAATGTTTGCTATTGCAAGATGAGGATCTGAATTCAGATTCCCACGTGAAAGTCAGGAGGGCTGAGGCGCTGTAACCCCAGCACTGGAGGACAGGGATAGAAGACGTGCAATTCCCTGGCCAGCCAACGAGCTGAAGTGATAAATTCTGGCTCAGAGTGCACATGTGCATGCATTGCCTGCCCTGACCAAATGCATCAGGTGGGGCTGATGCATTCGGCCAGACAACTTAGTTACCTATGAAAGAAAATTCCTGGAAGGAAGTTGACATAATTATATGCATATGTGAGCACTGCTGCATATGTATCACGTATGATATAGCATTTTCCACATGTAATAACCTCCATATTATATATAACATCATATGCATACACGATTGCTATATATGAAAAATCAATAGCATACAATTACTATATTGAAACATAATCTCTATATGCATGTATAATATTATATGCATAGACAATCTCTATGGGCATGAAGTCTATATTTTATATATAATCACCATAAGCATATACAATCGGTATATGCATATACAAACTGTTTGCCGTTCTGTCAACACAAATGTGTTATGCAGCGCCAGATGAGATAGTTCTACTTGAGAAAATTGCATTAAGTACAGAAATGCCTGATGAATAAAAACTCATTGCATTATGAATGACAGTTGCCGACAATGTTTAATTTATATGACGTATATTTTTATTTTGGACTTGTGTTATAATGTCTGACAACTGCAACAATAATAAGGAATAACTATTGATACATATAGCAACATGAGTAAATCTCAAAATAATTAGGGCAAGTAAAAGAAATCAGACAGAAAGGAGTGCATATTGCATGATTTAATGTGTTTAATATTATAGAAGTACAATCTAGTCAACAGAGACAAAAGCAGATTGGTAGTTCTCTGGGGTTGAAGAGGGGAGCTTGGGGCCAAGAATAGTGACACAGAGACACTTGGGAGATGAGCAAAAGGCAGGTTCACTAGCTTGATTACGGTGTTGATCCACAGATGTGCAATATATCAAAGCTTATCAACTTGCAGACTTTACCCCTGTGCAGTTCATTGCAGGCTGGGCTACGCCTTTGTTGTGGACAAGCACATCTGTAATCCTAGCACTTGAGAGATTGAGGCAGGAGGACTGCAAGTTCACGGCTAGTCTACACAACAGAATAAGACCTTTTCTCAAGAACATATGAATACGTAAGTAGTAAAATCTTACAGTTTTGAAGATGTATCAGGGAAAGTGATAAAAGTGAAGAGTTAACATGCATTGCAGATCCTGATGGATTAAGAGGAGGATAAGAGGGAAAGTCTGCTGGTGGCTAAGTCATGACTTCAGCTCTTGCCTCTTGTGGCATGTGGGCAATGCTAATAACTAGGCCGTGACTATGTGAGTGGGTGGTTAGGTGGTGGCTAGGAACCTCTTACACAGAGGTTCTTCTATATCCATGTGTTTTGAAACAGGGCAATTTTCTTGCTGTTCTGCCCTAAACACATTATTCTTTGACACAGAAATACCACTGCCTAAGAGTTTATCCCAAGGAAATGCACAAGTGCACAAGACTGTGTTGTCAATGCTTATGATCTGAGGTCCGTGGTATTAAAAACTTGAAGTCTGAGCACATGTTGAAGGAGATGGGGTTGGCTCAGGATAGTAATAACAGCAACATCAATTTGCTCCTCTGGGTTCTATGCAGTTTACAAGGACCAGCAGCCTCTAAGATCAGGCAGAAGCACCTGGAAGCTGAGCACACGGTCACTGCCACTGTCACCAGTACAGCCCTGGACACATCAGTAACTCTTCCAGCAGTTGTCTACAGAGTGAGGAGCTAGACCAGGGACAACCTCACAGCCGTTTCAGGACTAGCAGAGCTCCTGTATGTAACATGCTTAGACTAGGGCCTGGTTCATTGCAAGGGCCATGAAAAGAATTAGCTTTGTTATCATATGTTGGATCCTGCATGAATAAACCATGAAACAGTAAATATCACACTATTCCACTTTTAACAAGCCAATTACGTTTACATCACATATCTTCCATTTGTGTTTGGAAAAAATCTAGAATTATATGCTTTTAAGACATCTGAGCAATGAATTTAATGATTATGAACAATATTCGTTTTCTTATATTCTTAATTTATGTTGTTGTTCTTGTTAGAGAAAGGGTCTCATACTGCCCAGGCTGACCTTGAATTTTCTGGCCTTCAACTCCTGATTCTCCGGCTTCTGTCTCCCAAACACTGGGATTTCAGGAATGTGCCGCCATATGACATACCTGGTCATCTTGTGGGGATTTCACTGTTGTTTTCATTTTGTTATTTGTTTGTTTTTGTTTGAGACAGATAATCATTCTGTTGTCCAGGTTAGTCTGGAACTCACTATGTAGTGCAGGCCTTGAACTCACGGCAATCCTCCTGCCTCAAGCTCCCAGAATGTTGGATGAGAGGTATGAGCCCCCCAGCCCAGCTTCTTCAGATAGTTATCACTTTTGCATTCAGAAAAAAAACAAACATTATTTTAAAAATATGTACTAGGTGATTCTCAGTAACTAGATTTGCGCAGTTTTAGGCAATAAAATCTTCAAAGACAAAAAACAGTACTTAAATATGTCATTTTAAAATTGATTTAATTTAAAAGGTCTTGCTAGTAAAGACAGTGTGTACTGCATTGCTTAATGACAAGCTGTTAATGTTAATACAAAGAGCACAGTTAAAGGCATGACTTCTCTGGAATGTCACACACCCAGTAAAAGGAGTATTATTAAAAACTGGGTGCACAAGGGAAACTCTTTAATAGCAAATGGTAAAATAAGGAATATGAGGTGGGGTTGGTGGCACATGTCTGTAATTCCAGCGCTTCAGAGCCTGTGCCAGGAAAGTCTGAGGCCACAGCAACACAAGAGACCTTGTCTCAAAAATAATGAAAGCAACCACAATACAAAACCACATGTGTCTAAGTCACAGATAACATGAAGAGACTGAAAGCAAGTGGCTGATTGGGAATGGGAGGAAGCTGGCGATGTCGCCTGGATCACTGCACTCGGGTAGAGTTCAAATGGGCAGGAAAACATTTTCACATCTTACACTGCTTATCCACATAGTACCGGGACGGTGGGCATGCACCACGCACAGTCTACAGAGACTGGGACTGTATGGATTTTGATTCTGTGGTCATTCCACTTTGATCTTTCTAGCACTTTGCTCAAATGTTCCCCTTGTGATATCTTCGCATTCTGATGCCCTCATTCAGTCCAGTGGTCACACATGAGGGCATCACGTAACTCACAGCCCTTGCTTGGACGCAGCACATAATCCCCAAAAACCCCGGATACTCATATGCCCGCTCTGATGACTCAGAGCCTTTTCAGGGCCAGAGACTGAGAATTCGTAACCCCAGGAAAATACGCGTTTTCATAAGCAAATGTAGTTTGCACACAATTTCGGCGGGGCTGTGGGGTCCATCTGGGACCACTTCTATTTCTAGGGAACCTCTGGTAAAAGAAATGCCATTCTCAGCACCCCTGGGGCAATCCGTCCCAGATCCATAGCTGCAGGAAGACAAAGCTCAGCTCTTCTCTGCGGCTTCTCAAGATGGGCGGATACAAGGAAACCATCACCGCCTGGAAGCGGGTGAGGACACAGGCGTGCGCCTCGCCATAGGGTAACCACAGGCAACTCAAGAGTGGCAAGGCACGTGTTTCACAGCATTGCTGAATCCTCATGAAGGATTGATGATGATGATGATGAACCTTAGGATTGGTAGAGGGAACAGAATATAAAAGGGAGACAAAAATTTTAAGAGAGACAGAGAGCTCTGGCAGGTAAGAGGCCTGCTTGGAAACATGAGGTCTGAGTCCAATCCCTGAAGCCCATACTTCGGAAGGAGAGAACTAACTTCTAAAATTGTCTTCTGGTTACCATGACATGCATTCTCTTCTCCTCTCTCTCTCTCTCTCTCTTTCTCTCTCTCCCTCTCTCTCCTCCAATAAACATATAAATTTAAAAAATTTAAAAAGAACTCTGAAGATCCATTACATAACAACATGAGTGTGCGTCAGTGTCAAGCTATATGCTTAACATGTACATTTTTATGTATTTTTTGTTTCTTTTGAGACAGTGTGTTGCTATGTAACCAGGGGTGGACTGTGTAACCCAGCTAACCTCAAATGCAAAGTCCTCCTGCCTCTTCCTCCTGAGTGTGGGGGTTACAGGTCTGAGCCATCACATCTGACCTTGTATTTTACAACTTTTTTAAAGTTCTTGGTTGTAGTTGGCAGAGTGCTTGCTTAGCATGCACAAAACTCAAGTTCCATCTCTAGCAGCACATAAAACCAGACATGGTGGCACAAGCCTGTAGTCTCGGCACTCTGGAAGAAGAGGCAGGAAGACCAGAAATTCAGGGTCATCCTGGGCTACATAGGGAGTTTGAGACCAGCACAGGATATATATACTTTATCTTCAAAACAAACAGTTCCCAGATAATATCCTCCAGAACTTTTTAGCATTAACTTACTGACGCTGAGCAGTTATTCACACACACCCCTTTAGTAGAAAAGTACAGAAGTTAATGGCAGAATTTTGGTCTAGGAACTGTTTTAGTTATAATGGAGTGCTCACTGTGGTCTAGCTGGTGGAATGAACTTACAGCATCAGGAAACCAGTGGCTTTTGTTAGAGGGTTAGAACAGTGAGTGGTTTAGTTCTACCCTCCTCCCTATGCCCTTTTGGAGTCTCTTAGGCAGATTTAAAGGAGTCAGAGGCTCTTTGAAACAGCAGGTGGCACTGTTCAGTGAACTTGAGCACCAAAAGGACCCCAGAACGTGGAATTTGAGACTCGTCATCTGCACGCTGCTTGGAACTTGAAATAGTCAGCTGCAGGAGAAACCGACTGGGTCACCCCCACAGTCGTAAGGTTAACAGGATACATACAGCTGGGATGGGGGGAGGGGAGGAGTCTAACCTAAGAGCAAGTGGAGAGAGAAAGAGCGGGACGTGCACATCTTGAAAGGCACAGAGCAGCTGGCGCTGGCATCTGCGGAGACAGCTGCTGGCACTCCTCAGCATCGCTCGCTGGGCGTGGGGACCGGGGGCTGGTCCCTCTTGACAAGATAGGGGCACAGACATGTGCGCTCAGTCAGCTCTCGGAAAGGAAGACTTTTCCCTCCCACTGTTTCTCTCAGCAGCCGGAGAGGCCAAACAGGACATAAGCAAGGATGGGAAGAAACAGGATATTCACCAGGGTGCAGATTCACACAGGCAGAAATGTTTCTAGGTTCCCAGCGCAGCTTCCAAACCCACAAGAGAGGCAGGAGGAAGCTGGCATTGCTTGGTCCTCCCGCCCAGCTGGGCGGAGCCCGAGGCTTGGCTCCCTACAGGCAGCTGGGTAACAGGGACTTCATTAATCCCTAAGTGTCCTGTCTGCTTCTCACACCTGTTATCCTGGAGGGCCTTGTAAGCAGGAGAGTGGGAAATCTATACATCTTGTGGCTACTGATTATCCTGCCTGGTTTTGTTCTTGGATTGTGGGGGAGGGAATGGATGCCTGAGGGGTTCCTTCCTTCCAGCAAAAAAGAAAATAGTTGTTCATTGCATCTCGCTCCCTTTCAGTCTCCCCTACCCCCCCCCCCACACACACACACCTCTATGTACAGCTCACTGTCTTGACTGCTTGACAAAGATTCAAAATCAAATTTGAAATCTGCAAGAAGATCTTTGCAAGTGACCAATTCAAAGCTCAAGCTGCATAGCTGACTCAATGTGGAATGTTTGCTATTGCAAGAATGAGGATCTGAATTCAGATTCCCACGTGAAAGTCAGGCAGGGCTGAGGCGCTGTAACCCCAGCACTGGAGGACAGGGATAGAAGACGTGCAATTCCCTGGCCAGCCAACTGAGCTGAAGTGATAAATTTCTGGCTCAGAGTGCACATGTGCATGCATGCCTGCCCTGCACCAAATGCATCAGGTGGGGCTGATGCATTCGGCCAGACATACTTAGTTACCTATGAAAGAAAATTCCTGGAAGGAAGTTGACAATAATTATATGCATATGTAGCTACTGCATGCATATGTATCACTGTATGCATATGCATTTTCCACATGTATATAACCTCCATATTTATATATAATCATCATATGCATACACGATTGCTATATATGAAATAATCAATAGCATACAATTACTATATTGAATACATAATCTCTATATGCATGTATAATTATTATATGCATAGACAATCTCTATGGGCATGAAGTCTCTATATTTATATATAATCACCATATGCATATACAATCGGTATATGCATATACAATTACTGTTTGCAGCCTTCTGTCAACACAAATGTGTTTATGCAGCGCCAGACTGTAGATACATGTCTACTTTGAGAAAATTTGCATAAAGCAGACAAGTCTGATGAATAAAAACTCATTGCATTATGAATGACAGTTGCCGACAATGTTTAATTTATATGACGTATATTTTTATTTTTGGACTTGCTGTTATAATGTCCCCACCCCCTTCACATTTAAAATTCACATGGAAAAGGTGAGATCAGCCAACAGGCTGATCAAACTACTGTTTGGTTTCAAGCAAAACCTTTGCTTTGGACCTGGAGCTAGACTGGCATCCAGCAGGCTCCACCTCCATCCTTACCACAGCACCAGGGTACAAGCATGCAGCTGTGTCCAGCTTTTTTTTATGTAGAGGCTGGTGAGTCCAATCAGGTCTTTTGCTTGCACAGTCTCTTGCCCACTGAGTCCAGTCTGCGCATTAGTAAAACTCTCATGGTGATGTTGGCAACATGATAATACTCCTCTGTCACACTTATTAACGGCCTGCAGTATTCTGTTCTCGTCCTTAGCTAGGGATCTGAGGGACTGAAGGTATGTCACGCAAGGTTTGGCCTTCAAGGATACAGTGGCTGAAGGAAGATGGCAGCCAACTGTTGGCAGAAAGACTAAGGAAGGAGAGCTAGAGACATGGCTCAGGAGTTAAAGCCTTTGCCTCACAAGCAAGAAGACCTGAGTTCGGAACCTAGATCCCATGTAAAAATGCCAGGCGAAAAAATGGCGGCAGCCTGAAACTCCAGCCCTGGAAGACAGAGCCTGAGAAACCCCAGAGTAAAGCAACAGGAAGTAGAGCAAGCCAGGATGATCCCAGAGTCACCCTTGGAGCTCCTCAGGCTCACACACTCACTTCAGATGCCCTGTTTTTCAAACACACACACACACACACACACACACACCCCTTCCCTAGGAAGGAAGGAAGGAAGGAAGGAAGGAAGGAAGGAAGGAAGGAAGGAAGGAAGGAAGGAAGGAAGGAAGGAAGGAAGGAAGGAAGGAAGGAAGGAAGGAAGGAAGGAAAGGAGGGACAGAGGGAAGGAGGGAGGGAGGGAAGGAAAGGACAAGGAAAATAACAGTCAAAACCCTCAGCAAACTGGAGCCAGGTGTCTGGTTTGGAGCACTTTTCTCAGGGAGCCTTGTTCCCCTCTCCGACCTTGTAAACTGCCTAGCAAAGAAAAAACACCACCTTTGGACCTGCACATTCCCAGGGTCCCTCGGCGCTGGAAGAAGAAAACCACACTGAAAAGATATGTTCTCCAGGAACCTGGGAGAGAAGGTGGGGAAGAGACAGGGACCATAAATACTTCTGTGAGGTGGAATTTCTAACACATTGTGTGCCCCTGGCAGGCAGGTGAGCCTTTGAAATCTTTCCTCGGGGTTTGGCAACTGTGTGGGGCCTCTGTGAGCTGTTATTGATGCACCCATTAGAAAGTGACAGGATTTGCTTGCTAAGTTTCTGTTTCATTTACATCTTAATGTCCTATCATTAGGATATAAATACAGGCTCAGGGAATTGAGTCATTTAGAAATTCCCTCCAGGGATTTGGTAACTCCCCAGAATTGTGCATGCGCACCACAGCAAGGCTGCAGTGGTTAATCCTGCAGATACCCACTCCCCAGATGTGTTTAGGGTGCCTGCCTGTTGCAGCTTTGAATGGGGGGGGGGGAGTTCAAGACCCAGAAGCTGCTGAGGTCCGAGGTCAGAGTTCAGAGGTCAGTGCCTACCCAAGGTCCTTGCTCAGAGGTTCCGGAAGCCTCCTGTGTACAGATTTTTCTCTCTTGTATTTGGGTTGACACAAACGACACTGTAGTCTTCCCCCCTGATCCACATGTGGTTTTGCTTAAAAACTAAGTAGCAGAGACTTGGACCCCGGTGGGGTTGAAGAAAGGCAAGTAGCCTGGATCTCTGAATCTGAGTGATTCCAAAATTCTGTGCAATGTGTGTGACTGTGAACTTGAAAACCTGTCAGAAGGTTTCACTGTCAATGCCCCATCTGTCGGAAGGGACCAAGACATACCTCGCTCTTCCCTTCTCCTCTGGGCCTGTTTGGTTTCCTGATTTCACTCTCCTAAGAGCTCCGTGGGGGATGGGTGAGAAGGGATGGAAGGGGGCAAGAGGGGGGTAATCAGCAATGAAAACACATAAATCCAGGGTTAATACAATTTTAAAATAAATTAAGTTAGTATTTATGGGGTCAAACACAGGGCTCCTAGCCACTCGAAATAGTTTTCTCTAGTCCACTTTCGAACATGTACTGGAAATGCTAATCCCTGGTGTCAAAAACAGACACCCAAGAGATAGGATATCTCCACAAGGCAAAGTTTTCCTTCTGCCAAAGAGTGCACAGCCTCTCTCGATGACGTCAGCAAGCTCGAATAGGCGGCCCTTCTGACTGGTCAGCCCTAATTGGGGGCGAAGGGGGTTCATTGATTTTAACCTCATTGATTCAGGCTCTGGCTCAGTTGACCAAGAAACTAAGAAAAACACATAGTCTAAGAATCTAAAAAGCCACTAGTTGCTAGTGGGAGTTAATCAAGTTGAAAGGTCCCTTTCGGTTTTGGTAAGCGAGAGGAGGGGGCTCAGAAATTGAAATGGAAACACTTTGATTTAATGGAAAAGACCTAATTTTCCCACTCTCGGAACTCCCAAGCCCAGGGGGACTGTGTTTTGTAAATGAGTGAGGGGGCACTGCTGGGTTTGTCTGTGGGTTTATTCTAGAGGGGATTCACCCAGACTCCCCTTTCCTCTCACCAAGCGGAGCCCCCACTATGTGCACAGAACAGGAGGACAGCTACCATCACACTAGAGACGCGTGTTCCAGCCCCTCCGGAGTGGAGATGGAGATGCCGTGTGAGGGCTGCGCCCAGTTGCAGAAGAGCAGCAGAAACCAGTCGGGGAGGGCAGTCAATTTTCCTTTAAGGGTGTGGCCATCCAAAGATTGCCCATCCTCCAGGTAATGGGTCCACGTGACCATGGGGTGGGGCAGCAGGTTATTTTTAAAAAGAGCACATAAAGGTAGGAGGGGCTGTGTTGTGGGGAGGAAGTGGGAAAAGGAAGGGGTGTAGATATGACCAAAATATATTGTATATATGCATGAAGTTGTGAAGAGATAAATTTAAAAATATACATGTCATGTCAAGCATAAGCTATAAGATATTTTAGTTGCATTTTAATTTGCAGAGAAATGGACAGTGTTAGTCACGTCAGAAGAGACTGTTGATACCCACCTTGACAGTTAAGATCCATCTACTCACTGAGAATCCTGTCACTCAAGGCAAAAGAAGGTGAAGGCAGTATTTTGCAAACACCAGTGGCCTGACCCTTTGTGCGCTGTGCACCTATTTGTATGTTTGTCCCCAGAACAAGGGGACACGCTCCTCCCGCGGAATCCCATCCACAGCTCCAGGATCTGATGACTTGGGCTGGGAAGATAGCTCAAGGGTTAAAGCTTTTGCCTTGCAAGCAAAAGGACCTGAGTTCGGATCCCCAGATCCCATATAAAAAAATGCCAGGCAGATATGGCCGCAGCCTGTACTTCCAGTCCTAAGAAGATGGGGCCTGGGAAACCCCAGAGCAAAGCAATAAAGAGGTAGAGCAATTAGGGTCATTCCTGATGTCACTTTTGGACACACACTCAAGTGCCCTCTAGTACAAACACCTGCATATACGTGTACATACACACATCCGTGCAGAGAGAGAGGGAGAGAGAGAGGGAGAGAGAGAGGGAGAGAGAGAGGGATGGTTAAGCACTTCTGGCTTCTAAATAAGCAAATACTATTTAGAAGTGCTCAGCAGCCCGCGATTACATTTCGTCTTATGCTATGTCAGGTGACGGAACATTTCAGTCTGCTTACTTTTGCGGGCATTTTGAGTTTTGATTCCCTTCTTATCATGACAGCCCTTCAGAAACGGAGAGTTCGGGGGGGGGTGCAGGTTCAATCACATGACATCTGTGACAGACTTTCGGAGTTCTAGATGTCAGTAATCACGAGTGCCGGCTTGCGAGACGGTGGTGATGTGGGTGTTTATCTTTGGCAAGTATGCGGAGAATTTTGCCATGCTAGGCATCCTGAGAATTTTCATCTTGCTCACTTAAGACGAGATTTATAGTTCCACTCCCAGCCTAGATGACAAGGCTGATGAACTGCCCTTGCTGACAACCTTTCAATCAGGGAACTGTTTGGTGACCGTTCACGATCCTTTTCACATATTAATAGGCTTACTTAGGGTTAATCATCTTGTTGCAGGCAAACCCACCCCCTCAAGCGCGTCGACCCCACAGAAAACTAACTATATGAAAAATGCTTTTCACCTTACGTGTAAATTCTTTACGTGGAGCACATCCATGGGGTTCCCAGACCTGTCAGGCTACCTTTGCTGGACATGATATCATAGAACTCCTAAAATGACCAAAGGAGCTAGGACCCCACACACCATTTTCCCCTTTGGCAATAGCTTCATGATCTTGGGAGATTTTTGTCTAAACATCAGAATTTACACTTTACTACCACTTACAACTGTCTGAGAAAATCAAAACTATGGAAAGCAATATGCACGTTAGTGCCCTGTGCTTTAAAACGTTCAAAACGTTGAAGTGTTCTGGGACTCAGCAGGCGAAGGGCTTGCAGCTCAAGCCTGAAGACGTGAGTTTGAATCCATGGTATCAGCTTCTGGCCTATGTGCACAGACAAGTGCATGCACTATACACACACACACAGAAAGAATTAAAGTGATCTGTTCATAAAATTGCAAATGCAGTTCTAACAGCACTTGTGTAACAGATGATTGAACCGAAGCGAAGCAGGAATATTTTCTGTGCCTTGACGAAAGAAGTTCTGTTACTTTGCAGGGGAGTGGTCCAGAATCACTGTGACACCAAAAGCTCAAGTCCCATATATAAAGTGCCATGGGGAGTCACGTAAAGCCCACACGCACCCTGCTGTATGGTTTAAACCATCTCTAGTTTGTTTTACTTCCCAATGCAGTGTAGCAGCTATGGAAAGAGCTGTTATACTGCACTGCTTAGCAAAGAACGAGAAGTAGCTGTTTGTGTTCCATACAGATGTTGATGGATAAGCCACTTGCTCTGTCAGCCCAAGGACCAGAGTTTGGATTCCTGGAACCTATGTAAAAGTCAGGCAAGGAGCTGGGGAAAGGTTCAGGTGTTGAAGACTTTGCCTTGCAAGCAAAAGGACCTGAGTTCAAATCCCAGATCCCACATAAAAATACCCAGTGGACGTCATCGGAGAGGAGGGCCCAGAGGAGAATCAGGCATGCACAAGAAAGGACTCTCTGGGAATTGGGGCGGGAGGCACTGGGGGATGGGGAGGGAGGGGGGAGGAGAGGGGGAGCAGGGGGTTCGGGAGGAGAGGGGGAGCAGGGGGTTCGGGAGGAGGAGGAGGGAGGGAGGGAACTGGTGTACCTATTAAGTTTGTATGAGCTGAAATAATAATAAAAATATATTAAAAAAATACCCAGTGGATATGGTGACCTTTAATTCCATCCCTGGAAGGCAGAGTCTGGGAAACCCCAAAACAAAGCAATAAGGAGGAAAAATAATCCAAAAAGATTCCAGATGTCACCCTTGGGCCTTAACAAGCTCATATTCAAGTACTATCTGGTACATGCATGTGCACATGCACACGCACACGCACGCGCGCACACACACACACACACACACACACACACACACACACACACAAACACACCAAAAAATAAAAAGGCCAGGCCGACCCGGTGCCAGCTGCAATCTCACCACTCAGGAGGCAGACACAGGGAATCCCACGGGCAAGCTCTCTAGTTTCAGCCCACCAACTGGCAAGCTCAGGGTTCAATCAAGAAACCCTGGCTTAATAAAACTAGAGAGTGGTCGAAGAAGACATCCAGTATCAACTTCAGGCACAAGAATTTGCGTGCACGTGTACCCCCACATACACATGTACCCCCACACAGTCAAACATGCACACACACACCACACCCATGCACACACAAATAGAGAGAGGGCGAGGCTTCTCCAGGCGCCCCCCCTCCTCCTCCACAGCGACCTCAGTGGGCATGTCCAGCAGAGCCGCTTCTTGACAAAGATCTACCCAGCCTACATAGAACTGCGACCTGAGCGACTGACACATGTCTCTCATTTGTCTCTGAGATTGTAGGGCTTTTTATTGCACACTTGGCTTATGCCGGCCAGGCAGGAGTTACCAGATGACGTGGTCACATCCTTCAGTGGGTCGCTGTGCAGGAAGCCCCTCGAACCACATGCTTCGCACTAAAAATTTAAACTGCTAAGTGAGACTGCAGGGGTTGAGCAGATCTGATGAAGAGGCGGGTGTGAGGGGCTAGGGTGCAGTCCTGTGGGTGCTTGTCCAGCGTGCACGAAGCTCTGCCAGGCAAGGTGACACTAGCCCACTATCCTGTCCTCTAAGGGGCTCAGGAGCTCAAGGCCGCCCTCAGCCACACAAGAAAATTCGGGGACAGCCCAGGACACATAAGATTCTCTCCCCCCCCCCAAAAAAAATTAAGATGCAAATTGCAAATTAGCAAAATAAACCTAAGTCCTCTTTTTCTTGACCCGTCCCCTCCCTGAAGGGTTGGTCAAGACCGTTCTTGGCAAGCCCATCCTTCGTATTCGGTTCACATCGTAGCTCTAAGAGCTGCCTAGCACTGGCTTTATTGTAAATTATCATAACAAGGACCTGAGTCTGTTACATTTTCTCTATCCACAGAAGATGAACATCTTTTCCTTTGCCAGACAAGGGGACGGATGTCAGCGCGCGATGGCAGAGTTGTTATTAGAACCTTTAGACTGCCGCTCTTGGAAAGCACTTGCACATAAATTGCGTATGGCCCTCGGGGACGTGCATAATGGAGGAGAAGAGAAATTCCATCTGAGGGTGGGAGTGGAGGAGCGCATAGAGGTCTGGCATGAGGAGGACACGCCCACCAAAAGAGGATGGGTTTCCATGGTTTCACATCCCTGAAAAGTTTCATCTTTGTTGAGCCTGGGGTTTCACTGAGGCCTTAATTTGCATTTCTAGTTAGTAATGAGATCAGACAAATAGATTCCTATTATTTCATTGGCTGCTCCCGAATCTTCTCTCCTGAATTACAATTAAAACTCCTTCCTAATTTCCTATTAGGTTATCCTTCTCCTATGGACTTGTTGCAAGAATGTGTTTTACTAAAGACTGTGGATTTGTGTCCTTCAAAAATTGCTGTTTTTTTATACTGACTTTTGATGAGAAAGTCTTAATCTTAAATTCAAATTTATAAATATTTTCAATTACCAACTATGTGCTTTTGGTGTTTCTTATGAGAAAATTTCTCTTTTCCCTTTTATTATAAAGATATTCTCCCATATTGCTTTTTTTGTAGATAAACTTTAGCTACCTACTCATTTTTCTTGAATGTCTATGGGACTATTCAAGATTTTTTTAAACTTTATATCGTGTGGTGTGTGTGTATATCAGAGGGCACTGTTTGTCTCTGTGGAGGGCCAAGGGTGACTTCAGAATCATCCTAGATTGTTCCTACTCCTTTTTGCTTTGCTCTGGGGTTTCCCAGGCTCTGCCCACCAGGGCTGGAAGTGCAGGCCCTCGCCATTTCTGCCTGACATTTTTATGTGAGACCTGGGATCCAAATTCAGGACCTTCTGCTTTCAAGGCAGAGTCTTGACCCCTGAATCAACTCTCCAGCTTAAAATTTTTTAAAAAAATCTTTGTGAATATGTGTGTTTGATTTATGTGCATGTTGTTTGATCCATGTGCGTGTTTGATGTGTATGTGTTTGATGTGTATTTGATGCACGTATATGTGCTTGATGTTTGTACAAGGGGTAAGGGGTGAGCAGTGCACACATGACACAGTGGGCATGTAAAGGTCAGAGTTCAACCTCAGGTGCCCTTCCACCTTGTCTTCGAGACTAGGTTTCTTTGTCATTTGCCATGGCTAGCTGACCTGCAAGTTTCTGGAAATTCTCTTATCTCCGCCTCCTATCTCGCCCTAGGAGTATTGGGGTTTCCAATGAATACCACCCTACGTGGGTTCTGGGTATCTGGCTGTCATACTTGCATGCCAAGTGCCCACTGACCCATTCTTTGGCCCCTCAAGACGGCTTACAGGTCGTTGTCCTTGAAATTTGTCTTTCTAAAAGCTTGCTCACTTGATCCAAGTGTGTAGCATATTGGCCCATACGTGCCTGGTCATTGTGTGTTTACTCATTACCTCGTCTGCTTCTGCCGCAGCTCTCTGTCTCCAGCTTTATCGCTGGTTAGACTGATTTATGCCATCTATAGTTTTTCTTCCCCAGTATTGCTAAAGATTTTCGCTGTCAGGTATTTTTTAGAGAGCTAAACTCAATATTCATTCCCGTGTTCAATTACACGTGAGAAAACACGATCTAAGCAATGTCATCCCACAATAATCTAATGGTGATGTATTAAGAGTGCACAGGGGGTTGGGGATTTAGCTCAGTGGTAGACCGCTTGCCTAGCAAGCGCAAGGCCCTGGGTTCGGTCCCCAGCACCAAAAAAAAGATAAAAAAAGAGTGCACGGTAGGGACTGGGGATGTGGCTCAGTGGATAGAGAGCTTGCCCAGCACTCAGGAGCTGCAGGTTCAAGTCCCAGCACTGCATAAACCAGGTGTAGAGGTGCACGTATGGAATCTCCACACTGGAAAAGTACAAGAAAGAGAGGCAGAGATTTAAGGCTGTCCTCGACTCTATAGAGAGTTAGAGGCCAGCCTGGGATACACAAGACCCTGTCTCAAAAAAAAAAAAAATTAAAAAGCATAAAGGCTTGCTGAACAAACCCATAAACTAGCTATTAATTGGCTAATGAGACAAGTTAGTGTTCGCTGTATTTTGCTCTGAGTCTTCTCCGGAGCCTGATCCATCCCAGAACCAGCCTTCCCCAGGAGACGGCAGGGAGCCGTGTTTACAAGCCCCTCAGGGCTACTTCTGTTTGGTTTCTGTTTCTTCCAGATCACTGTGTTCTCGCTGGGTACAGCTCCGGCTCTGTAATGAGCGGCGAGGCAGCCGCACTGCCCGGGTCGGATCGCAGCACATGGATTCAGGCGCGAGGCTTTTAAGTGTCGGCCTAATCACTTCCTGATTCCACCCGACCCAGCTCTGCCCCGCGGAGATGAGAAGTCTGGTGACAGGCTGGCACGCTGGGGCAGGGGCGGGCTCAGAACCAGGCTTGTGAATCTGAGTCATCCTTAACTTCTGCGTGGACCCTCCTTAGCGTGGGGGAACATTTTAAATCCAGTCTTGAGGCTGCTGATTGACAGGTCTTGTTGGAAAGGCATGCTGAATAATTAATCTACTACAATGGACACCAGCGATATTAATATTTTATTATCTCCAGAAAACTACGTGAAACCACCCCGAGTTGATGGGTAAGTAACTTCCAGTACTTCTTCCCTGAAAGAAGGGATTCTGCCTTCAGCGCAAATGTAATTATCCATTTGAACGTCACGGGTCAGTTTATGAGCACCTTATTCATTGGGTGTAAACTTTATTAGGTTTTATTGCTACCAGAAATTATATCCTATGCAAATACAATAGAGATTTAAATGTTCTGGAGAGTGAGCCCATGCATTTGCCTTTACGGCGCTGGACAGTAATGGGCCTTGACCAACCAGCACCAGGTTTGATAAGTGTGAAATATTAGTGCCCCCCGCTCATTGGGCCCCTTTTTAATGACTGATCATCCTTGTCGATTTAGTGAGGTCATCCTCATTGAGCTCTGTTGCCCATCCCAGATGCGACTGTAACAGGAGCCATTAAGTGTGTCCGCATCGTAAAGTTAGCCGGGGAGGCCGTGAACATTGCTCTTCGAGAACCTTCCTCGGGATTTCAGCATGGCAGGGAGGCCCGTGAGCAGTCGGCCCTCGGCTCCTCTCCCAGTGTGGGCCGAGGATGGCCACGTGAAGTTGCTGTTCTTCCTGCAACTCCAACACTGGTCATGTAGAAACAGGGCTGCAGGGCCACCGAGAGACTTTGGCCACTGATTTGTCCAACAAATCTGTGTGCAGTTTCGAGGCTAAGGGACGCAAGCAGCTCCCGTGTCCCGGGGAAGCTTCTGGTAGGTTCAGAGATTTGTTCTGCCTTCCAAGGGTGGTCACATGGAAAACCATTAAATATACCATCTGATCCTGCGGCCCCCATCTGGGGATTTGGAGGACTTTGGGGGGATGTCAAAGGTAAGGATCTCATTCCTATGTAAAGTCCAGGAGCGAGTGACTGGTTTTACCTTCTTTCCCTCACCATTTCACGGGCTTACATGGGATCACGCGTGGGTTCCTTTCCAAGGACTATCTCCCTAGATCCTTCTAGAGAAAACAAAATGGAGATTTTGCTTCAAAGAACAATCTGTTTGGCTGTTGAATCAAGTAGGCCTCTTGTCATTTTACCAGTCCTGAAATTTATATATATTTCAGAAAGTCCAACTAAGAGCCACCGAATGTAAAGGCGAACTTCGGACTTCCAAGGGGCCTTACCATTGATATCAAGTGGTAATTATAAAAGGTTTATTTGCTTGCTTTTTGCTTTGTCTAGTTGGTTAGTGGATTGGTTGTTTGCTTAGTTATTTGGTTGTTTGTTGTGTTTATTCCTTTGTTTGGTTGGTTAATTGTTGGTTATTTGATTCTTGGAAGCTTGGTTGTTTGATTATTTATTTGTTTATTTGGCTGATTGGCTGGCTCGTTGATGCCTTGCTTGCTTGCTTGGTTTGATTAGTTTGGTTTGTTGGTTAGTTGGGTGCTGTTTGGCTAGTTGGGTTAGTTGTTTACTTATTTGGTTGGTTTGGCTAATGAGGATCTCTGGATCAAACAAGGACTTGTCCAACCCTAGACCACACAAGCAGCACACTCATTCACTTCAACCCAACTGCCGCGGTCACCCATAGCTCCTGGCTTCAACTCATGCATTAGTTCATCTAACGTACCACAAGCAAACAAAGAGAGAGTAAAAGCCTATTGGCATCTCCCCTCGGTGGACTTCTCTACCTGATCAGAAAAGAAGTTCGTTTCATGCGATACTGTAGACTTGATGACCCACACCCCTCAGCAAGTCTCCCTCCCCGCAGCATCCCGGCCTCTTTCTTCTGCCTTAGGACCAGTGCTGCTTTCCCGAGGCACGGCCAGCCGTCTCTGGGAGACAGGGTCTTATGAAGACCACTGCTGGAGGTGAGCCAAGATCAGCCTGCCCAACTCAGGAGTGGGGGCGGCAGCCATCTCCGTGAGGTTAAAAGATAGCATGTTTCCAATGTCATAGTGACTTGCAGGACTCCTTTAACTTTCAAGCAGTGAGTCTTCAGCCATATCTCCTGTGACATTGGTCACAAAACAATCCTGGCTTCTTCTCTTCCCTCCTCCATGCCTGTTGCTTCCTCTCTGGATTATAAACTCTTCACCAGGATGGTCTTGTTCATTCTTACGTCTCCAGCTTCTACTATGGTGCCTGAGTGTGATTTAGCACACAGCACCTGCCCGTTAAATAATCCATCACTTTCTCCGGCCTTTTTTACTTTTTTATGTGTTCCCTAAGTACCTCTCAGACAACTCAACCTGTGAGGACAGCAGTCCTGTGAGGACACTCACTTCCTGTGTGTCATTTTCAGAGGGTGAGGTCAGAAGATAATCATAATAGCATTGCTATTCATGGTGTGCAATTACTGACTATCTATGACTGATCTTTTATATTACAATTTAAAGTTTTATGCATGGGGACAGACAGCTCATCTTCAACCAAATTGCAGAATTCTGCAAAGATTCCATTAGGATTTTGTAATACCTCACAGTAGAGTTGTTATCTTAGACCACTGCTTGACATTTTTGGCGTTTGGTAGATATTAAGTATCAGCTAACAATGGATCCATGTGTCTTACATGGGATATATACATAATGTATGATAAACGGGTCAATAGTGGGCTCTGATGAAGGATAGGACCACTGTCTGCCTGTTCGTGTGCACGAATGGGGTCTCAAAGTGATTCTCTCCTTTTGACCTGACTGACCAAGCCAGACCTGGCCTCCCTACTCAGTATCTCCCACCATTGATGCAGGATTGGAAACAAGGGTCCTAAAGACAAAGACTAAAGCTGAGACAATGGTCAAGTGGTCACAGTACGATAGATGGGAGTGCGATGAGGGGCCACAGGGATGCCAGAGTGACCAGAAAGCAGATTATAAAGTGGCCGAGAAGTCCATCAAGATGGCGGGAAAGGCTGGTGGGAAGTACCAGGTGCGAGGCCGGCAGAAACAGACCCAAGAGTCTTTTCAGCTCCAGCTCCAGAACAGTAACTATTTGTAACTAGTCAACCAGAAGCCAAGTGCTGTGAGGATGTGCAGAAATCAGAATACCCACAGCCCAGCTCACGCACGGGCTGCCCAGAACCATGCAGAGGAGCTGCAAAGAGTCCAACGTGGAATTACCCCTCCGATCCACCGACCCACTTCCATGCAAAGTCCAACATGGAATTACCTTCCGACCCACCAATCCACTTCCATGAAAGACTTGAATATGGAATTACCCTCTGATTCACCAATTCACTTCCATGGATATACACAGAAGAGAAGGAAGGAACTGGAAGAGACATTCAAGGCAACATTATTCACTATAGATTAGGAGTAACAGCTACCCAAGTGTGTATGGACAGAAAAATAGATGAACAAAATATGATACTGTTGTAGTTACTCTTCTTTTAATGTGAGACAATGCTCGAGCATGAACCACGTAGGGGAGAAATGGGTATTTATTGGCCCTATGGTTCCAGGGTGGATATAGTCCATCAGTGTGGGAATTACACAGAGAAGACACGGCTCAAGGCAGAAGCAAGAGGCTGCTCAGACCTCCACAGTCATGAGGAGTTAGAGAAAGCAAGAGAAAACTGAGAGGAAGCAGGGCTGGACCACCAAACCTCAACCCCTCCTCCCCTTTCACCTTCTTCCAGATGTTGCAATCTTCACAAACATGAACACCAGCTATGGATCAAAACAATGACTCTTTTGGGGGGAGGGCAACTCACATTCAGACCACGACAGGTGGGTACCCATGTGTCAGACTTGGAAAGGAAGGGACTGGTCCCTTCATTCAGTCAATGCCTTCAGCTACTCCCAACATTGGCTCCCCCTGCTCCAGGATAGAGCACACAAATGCCCTTGAATCACAAACCATTTTCAGTGACTCTTTGGTTGATAGCAGATGGTCTAGAGGATGTGAAATGCTGGCTATCATCATGTGTTCTATAAGATAAAAGGGGGCTGAATGTGTGGCTCAGTGGGATAAGGGCAATTGCATGCAAACATAGCAGCCCAAGTTCAATCCCTGGAGCCCGTACAACAGAAGGAGAGAACTGACTTCTGCAAGTTGTTCCTTTCATAGAGCGAAGTCGCACGGAAACCTATGACATTAAGATCCCACCCAAAACTTCAATTAAAACAAAACAATAACAACAAGAAAATCAAGACATTGGAGTCTATAGGCAAGAATACAAAAAGAAGGGGGAATTAAGGAGAAAAGAGACTCCCTAGAGACACTCCTCTCAGAAGACATCAATAGCCACACAACCCTCACACCAGATATGAGATATAGGAGCTGTTGGTCACAGAGGGCCCAGAGGACCCCCCAAAAAATAACATAGGATATTGCCACAGCTCTGGTTTCTCACCAGAGCCTGATGGTAAGACACTATTGTTGAAGACAACACACATGTAGGCCACAGGACATGATGAAATCAAGCTGGGAGGGGCCTGAAAGCTTGTCTTACATACTACATACATACATAGCTGGCATAGCACTGGAAGGCACCATGCCAGCTGCCAAAGGAGAAGAGCCATCCACAGTCTTGCCCAGCTAGGAATCCTGTGAGTTCCAACACCACGCAGCCAGCTGAGAGATATGCACTTTGGTGCAATGGTGGCATAATACGGTGTGGGAACAACCAACTGCTGTCTGATTGGATGCCTGCTCATGAGAAGGAAGCCCAGGTCTGGTCATTAGGCAAGGCAAGCTGAGAGCCCTTGAGCAGGGCGGGGCAGAGGTCGGGGTCAGGCCCTAGAGAAGAAGCCATGCCTTTTGCCTTGCCACTCGACATAACAACACACCACCTCCCAAGTGCTTAACTCTGAGCCTGTAGAATAGCGCCACTCCCAGCCTGCATCAGGAAGACCTCCCCTCAGTACAGAGACCCACAGCTCATCGAGGGCAGAAAGCAAGTGACTGAAGCATATTCGGCCATAAACAAGACATCCAGAGCTCCCCCCTCCCAAAAAAAAAAACACACACACCCCAAAGTCTACCATGGAAGTGGGGATGGCAAGAATGTGAGAACAAGATTGGGGAGAACATTGACAAACAGAACCTCCAGACAAAAATCAATATAACCAACGTCTCACTGCAACCAAGACCATCCTCACAAGGGTTACCCAAGACCAGACCAGCACCATAGCACAGTGAAGGAGGAAGCATCCAGGTGGCCCCACCCCTCACAGAGAGACCACTGATGGTCACAGTTGGCCAGAGGGAAGGGTACCCTCATACATCAGCGGTACCCCTCACCACCTATGCTGCAATGGGTACCCAGGCACATGCAAGAACAGAGACATGTCTTATGGGATGCAGTGGGACACATATGCAAGACAGGACACTGGGCTAGGAGGGAGTCTTGTTGGGAGAATGTTCTCAGTGGGAGGAGGGGGATGGGTCAGTCATGGGGGAGAAAACAAGAAAATTTCCTGATAATTTTAAATAATTACATTGGTAAAAATAAAATGAAGGTGCTGTGGTACATGTAGACATTCTCTCTTTCCCCACCCTCCACTTCTCTGCCTCCCTCTCTCCCCCCTCTCTCTCTCTCTCTTTCTCTCTCTCTCTCTCTTTCTCTTTCAAATACGTAATAAAAATATCTTTAAAAGATAAAAGACTAGGGGCTGGAGAGGTGGCTCAGGGGTTAAGCCTCTGCCTTGCAGGCAGAAGGTCCTGAGTTCGGATCCTAGATCCCATGTATAGACGCCAGGCAGAAGCGGGAGTGGCCTGCGTTTCTGGTCCTGGTAGGGCGGAGCCTGTGAATCCCCGGGCACAGTAAACAAGGAGGAGGTGGAGGCGTCCACGGTGGTTCCCAAATTCGCCCATGGTTCTACACACACACACACACACACACACACCACACACACACACGCACACGCACACGCACACATGTACAATTGAATAAATTACAAAAAATTATAAAAAAAATAAAAATAAAATAAAAGATAAAAGACTGGCCAACATCTACATAGTATACTAATTCTCTTTCACTTTAGAGTATATCTGTACTATTTCCTGTATTTCTAACTTCCAGAAGGCAAATCTTAACCAACATAATTTAAACTGAGAAGAGCAAAACACTTCCCTGCAATATTCAGGAATATTTGCGGTAATAGTTGTGAGGATCTCTGACTTGTAACCTTGAGATTATAAATATTTGCTAGTCAAAGCCGCATTTATTAGAATGTTGGTTGCGCAGAACTGGAATTGGTTGCAAACTATGTTTGTTCACCAAACCTCTGTAATTAACCACTGCGCAAGACCTCATTCCTTTAGCCACAATTAATTCAACAAATACAAATGGTTGTGCAGATCTCTTTAGAGCTAACACCATTTGTAAAGACATTTGCCCTTGCTAAAGTTATTTTGCAAGGTATATTCAAAAGCAACTCTGGTGGTAAAGCCTTATAAACAGTTCCCAGGCTGGAGAGATGGCTCAGTGGTTAAGACACTGCCTTGCAAGCAGAAGATCCTGAATTCTGGACCCATGTAAAAACTCCAGGTGGAAATGGTGGTGGCCTGCACTTCTGGCCCTGGTGAGGGGGAGCCTGGAGAATCCCAGAACAAAGCAAGAAGGAGGTAGAAGTAATTCAGGATGATTCCTGAAGTCACCCTTGGTCCTCCCCAGGGTTCTAATGGATAGATAAGCTCAAAGAACATACTGAAATGATGTCTTCTTGTGTCCACCCAGCTCAGCCACCATCCCCAGTGACTTGGTCACATGCTAATGGAAGGTGTGGCTTCACAGGTCTATCATGGTTGCAAAGACAGTCTGCAATCAGTTGGCTTCAAAGGACAAGAGCAAAGGACTTCCCGTGCAATATTCAGGGATATTTACTATAATAGTTGTGATGAACTTTGACTTGCAACCTTGAGATTAGAAATATTTGTTAGCAAAAAAAAAAAAAGCCACATTTAGGGCTCGGGGATTAAGACTCTGCCTCACAAGCAAAAGGTCCTGAATTCGGATGGTGGAGCTCAAAAGACAACTCGTGAGAGTGTCATAGTTAGATACCGGTCATAACTTGACAGTTGAAGGCTTGGAGCTCTGGGTACATGTGTAGAGAATTGGTTGTTGAGTTAGGCCCTGAGCAAGCCTGCAAAAGATACCTGGTTGGTAGAGAGGCCTGAGCCATGGTGGGCGGGGCTCGTCCCTAGATAAGTGAATAAGATGGAACTCGTTGAGCAAATTGGCACCTTCTGTACACATGGTCAGACATGCTGGATTGTCCCTCTCTCAGTGGTCCTACGGATATAGCGTGGCTAGATCCCTCGGCCCCTGGTGTTGGTAGGAGCTCTTTTGCCAAGCTGGACAAAGAACTGTAACCAAGACTCGTAAACCAGAATAAAACCTCCTTTCCCTTAAGCCATTTGGTCATGAATTTATGGGCAAAAACGCAGAGTAACTGACAGGAGTTATTTCTCTCCCTTCACCATGTAGGTTTCGGGGACTGAACTCCATCAGCAGGCTTGGCAGCAAGCACCTTTCCCTCCTGAGCCATCTTGCTGGCCCCCCTTTGTTTTCCAATCAATGCTTCTCTTGACAAGAATATCATTCAGCCTTTCTTAAGCGCATCCCTCCTGCCACTCACAAGGTTATCACTGCCTCTGGCCTGCGCCACGTATCTAAGCCTTGCAGCTTACCAGAGAAATTCCTGGGAGTGAAGCAGGGGGGTACAAAGAGACCCCCTCACCGGCAGAGCTGCACACCCAGCATCAAGTGGCGTCTCCAAAGGCCAGAGAGGCAGCTTAACAATGTACAAAGCTGCAGATCAGAGGGGATGGAAAACAGCTGAAGTCGCTTCTGGGCACAATGTGTCACCATTCCAAGCATCCGGGGCCCCGCTGAGGACGGACATGCTGGCTGCCGGGGCGTCGGGAAGATTATAAGAATGCGGCGCTGTGATGTGGGGCCCTCCTGCCGGAGAAGCAGCGATTAGGCTGAAATTTACTACAGCTCTTCAGGCGCGAGGGTGGAGCGCTACCTGCCTTCCCATCAGAGCTGCTGATTGTTCTGTCTGTGGAAGGTGGGACCGGTCGAGAGCCCCCCTCGTCTGCCCTTGTAATGTTCCAGACGGAAATGTAGGCGGCAGCTTCTTTCCTCCCTGAGCTCATGGCAAAGGAGATGTGGCCGGGCAACGCTAGCATTTGGAGGGCATCATTAAGGGAGACAACACCAGGCCAAGGAGGAGAGAGGGGTGTATTTATAGCAGGAAGGCATGTAGGGAAAGGGAAGGGAAGGAAGGCAAAAGCAGGAACCTTCCAGAAGCAAATGTGAAGCGGACAGGCAAGGGGAACCAAGTTTCTGCATAAACTGGAGCTTTAATCAGAAGCAGAAGTGCCCACCAGGGGCCACGCAGAAACAGTCATGGAGACACTCAACTCCTCTCAAAATATGTTTTATATAAATGGTTCTGCCCTCAATTTCCCGTGATCCATGGAGCCATGAACTTGAAATTAGTGTTCACAGGCATCGACAGGCTCTGCTTTGGACAGTAGCAGCAGCCCAACCCCACAGGCTTAATTACAGGAGCAAGCGCGAGCGAAGATGCGTTTTCCAATTTCCACCACGTGCAGTATAAATAAAAGATGATCCCAGCCCCGCCCTGCTGACCTTACAGATCAAACGCAGAACGGGAAAGTGACTTTGCTGCTCTCTGTAATTATTTATCCTGCCTGGGCCGCTCTGTTGTCTTTTGACAAATTCAAAAGGCTTCGTTTACTGAAGTAGCAGTCGCTGTGCTGGGAGGATCCGGATGTGGATGCAGAACGTGGCTTGAGTTCCAGTCAAGGTTGCTGACCCGATTCCTGCGGGCCATGTGGACCGAGGGAGGCTCATTCTTCCGCACACATCCATGGAGTGCTGGCAATGTGCATTACATGAGCTTCCATATGTGTATGTGTGTATGCATATGCATGTACATACACATATGTCTACATGTGAGCAGAGGCCAGAGGTGAACATCAGGTGTCCCCCTCAGTCTCTTGCCACCTTCGTATGTGACACGGGGTCTCCTACTGAACTGGAGCTTGGATTCAGTTGGAATAGGGTCAGTCAGCTCCAGGGATCCGACCATCTCCGTCTTTCAGGCACTGAGACGACAGCTGCACCCACCACAACCAGTTTTTTACGTGGATGCTGGGGCTCGAACCCGGGTTCTCAGTTTGCGCAGCAAGTACTTTACCCACTGAGTCGTCTCCACAGCCACTGAATGAGTTTTTTTTAATTTTTTTTTTATTTATTCAACTGTGCGCATGTTCGTGTGTATGTGCGCGCGTGTGTGTGTGTGTGTGTGTGTGTGTGTGTGTGTGTGTGTGTGTAGAACCACGGATGAATTCGCGAACCACCATGGACGCCTCCACCTCCTTCTGCCCCGGGATTCACAGGCTCCGCCCTACCAGGACCGGAAACGCAGGCCGCTCCCTGCTTCCGCCTGGCGTCTATACGTGGGATCTGGGATCCGAACTCAGGACCTTCCGCCTGCAAGGCGGAGGCTTAACCCCTGAGCCACCTCTCCAGCCCCTGAATGAGTTTTTAAATGCTCTCAATAAGGACTCTAGGAAGGCTGGCAACTTGCTTATGTGTAGCCAAGTGTGTGGCATTTCATCGATGTATTAGCAGCATTAGAATGAGTGTGCGCGTGCATGTGTACACATGCACATTCGGAGGCACGAGACAACTGTGAGCAGGTCAGCTGTGCTCAAAGGTGGAAAGGGTGCATGAGCAACGTGTGAGTGAGGTATTAACAAACAGGCATGGGCAATGTTCGCACAACTTTGGCTCATAGTCATTAAAATATGGTGGTTTTGATGGGCTTCATCCAACCATAGATCACTGACACACTTTTCCAATGAATGTCTTAACAGAAATATTGAAAATTCAGGAAGCATCCATTTTAGAAAAGAATCCCAGACTTTGAGATAGCTGCTTGTCTTTCCTTGAAAAAAAAATAATGCCTCTAAAAAGTGTTCCCTTTCTACCATGAAAAGACAAATCCAAACCAAACTACAAGAAGGAAAAAAAGAAAGAAGAAATGAGGGAGGAGAAAGAGAGGCAGGAAAAGGGGAAGATTTAATTCAAGCAGGTATATCTGTATATGCGTATTATGTATTTAGAATTTCATCTATGTATTCAGAAAAAGTTAAGTTTTTTTAAAATAAGAATTCATCAAAAAGGGCAAAGAAGGGGCTGGAGAGGTGACTCAGGGGTTACGCCTCTGCCTTGCAGGCGGAAGGTCCTGAGTTTGGATCCCAGATCCCATGTATAGACGTCAGGCGGAAGCGGGGGCGGCCTGCATTTCTGGTCCTGGTAGGGCGGAGCCTGTGAATCCCAGGGCAGAAGGAGGTGGAGGTGTCCATGGTGGTTCCCGAATTTGTCCGTGGTTCTACACACACACACACACACACACACACACACACACACACACACACATACATATGCACATACGCACAATTGAATAAAAAATAATTAAAAAAAGGGCAAAGAAGGAAAGAAATGAGGGAAGAGACAGAAGGAAGCAAGAAAGAAGGAAGATTTAATTGGAATATGTGCATCTGTATGTATTTGTATATGTGTGTATATATGTATCTGTATGTATTTAGAATTTCATGTGAAATTAAAAATTAAGAAGAGAGGTTTTCTTAATACGAAATTATCACCCTGCTTTTCTGCACCTACTTCTACAGGCCCTAAAATGGCTAATTAAAACTTAACTGTGTGGCTTGGCTAATTCAGTTGACAGGCTTCCGCAGGGAATGCTTTGGCAGTTAATTACATACATTGGCAGGTTTTATATGGTGGGTATAAATTTATAGTGATACAGCTATAAAATCCCACCCAGCAACCAAATTTTTGTTCATCTGAAGGTGCAGATTAATCTTAATCAGCAGTAAGAAATGTAATTGGGCGCATTCGATGGCCGAGGGCTCCGGAAGTACTTCCAGAGCTTGTCATTTGAATGAGTTGTTTTCCTCCTGTGGCATAAGCTGCAAAAAGGCACACTGGCAAACAGATTAAATGCTTCTCTGCCCCTCCATCTCTCGTCAGCCATATCGTATTTCTAATATACTATGTACATTTTTGGGGTTAAACAAATGTTAAGTTATGTTTAGAAAATACCATATCCGGACTGGAGAGATGGTTTAGGAGTTAAGTCTGTCTGCCTGGAAACAGAAAGACCTGAGTTCAGATCGCAAATCCCACCTAAAAATGCCAGGCAGAAATAGCATTTCTGGACCTGGAAGGTGGAACCCAGGAAACTCAGAGCAAAGGAAAAAGGAGGTAGAAGCAATCCAGGATGATTCCCAAAGTCATCCTTGGTCCTGCACAGGCACACACAGTGCCCTATGATGCACACAGACACATAAAAAATAAAATTAAAAGAACAAGAAAATATCATGCTGGATACCAGTTTTTAAACACAAGAGTTTGTCAAGAACACACAAGTTAAAGCAGGAGGTTATTTTTAAATACCACAAAGTTTAGGGATTTTTTTTCCCTATAAATTGTTGGGGCGGAAGGTTAGGCTGTGGGTACCGGATCAGGGCTGTGTAGGAAAGATGCTCTGATCAGATGCTTCTCAATGCTCTGACCTAACACCTGGCGGGAAGCAGGCGTTTTATTTGGCTCCAGTTTGAGGGGACCGTCCATCATGACCATGCATCACGGCCGCCCATCGTGACCGTGATCACAGGCAGGAGTGTGAAGGGGTGGCTCACGTGGAAGCAGGAAGCAGAGAGGGACGCAGGCTGGTGCCCAGCTCACTTTCTCCTTTTTATTCCACAGAGTGGCGTCCTACGTGGAAGGTGGGACTTCCCACCTCGTTAACCCAGTCTAGAAGCCCCCTCTGGGACATGCCCGCGAGTGTGTGTCTCACCACACACTTGAGAGGTCACCAAGCTGACTGCCGAGATTAACCTGCAGTTACCTTCTCTCGTCATCCACTGTGTGGAGTCCGGTTCCCACGCCATATCCACACACTTGTGGAGTAAGCGAGTGGATTCGTAGCATTACCGAGTCTCGCAAGCTGAGCTCCAGCCATTTTCAAGGGATGCCGCGCCCCCCGTGCCCATGCAGGCCAGCGTCCTGCCCTGTGCCACACACCCAGCCATACCCACAGCCTTGTGGGAGAGAAGGAAGGATGGCCGTGTCCCCTCCATCTGCCCTTCCCAGATGGAGTGCAGGCAAATAAACACCCCTAAGTTTCTTTATCTTTTTTCCCTGGGGCTAGTCACTGAGGCTATGGAAAGAAAAATTAGGGCAGTAGGTCAGCAGGGCTCCTACCTTCTGACACATGATCAATACGATATTGGCGTCTCCATTATGGTGATAAGTAAAAGCACTGTTTTGCTGCTATGAGTTAGTAAATACATTATTTATCATGTTAGCTGTCATTAATCATAACTGAATCACCAACATAACTGTCTGATCATTCTGCAATGTGCTAAAAGTGCATTCTCTCTCTCTCTCTCTCTCTCTATCTCTCTTTCTCCCACCCTCCCTCTGTCTCTTTTCCACCTGTATTTATGGGCTTCTTCCCCACCCCATGAATATCACAAAATATAATAATCTTTGAGGTTGATGAATGTGGGAATTTATTAGCAGGAAATGAAAACTGATAGATATTTCACATTTAATGGGAAATAATCTACTGTAACATAAAGAACTCAAAATAATACTAACTATTTCAATCGCCCCTGGTAATTAAACTGTCGCCATGGACATTAAAAAAAATATGTCGATATGGGAGTTATTGACACAGGTTCTTCAAATAAGGTGGCTTAATTTAAAACCTAAATTTAACTTAGTTCAAAGATGGTCTCTCTCTTTTTCTATTTTTCTCCCTTGCTCCCTCTTCCTCTTTTTCTCTCGTCCTTCCTTCAACATCTGTATAATCTACTGTTAATCAAGTCTCACTTCCAATAAAAGGAAAGGATTCATTGACATGTAATGAGAGAATATAGATTAGTGAACTGGGGTACATGAGTGTGTGTGTGTGTGCTTCCCCCAAGAGGAGGAAGTCTCCAGATCCTGTATCTTGTAATGTCTTACATATTTAATTCACTTATTTGATGGCGAGAGAGAGAGAACAGGAGTCATGTGTCGCACAGTTCACACGTGGAGCTGAAAGGATAATCTTCAGAAGTCGACTCTCTCCTTCCACCTCACCTGTGGGCTCAGTTCACATCTCCCGGGTTTTTTCTCAGGCACCTTCACCCACTGAGCCATCTCACTAGTCCTGCCAGAATTTATTGTTAATTATTATTATTAATAATAATCATGAACCTGATTTATTGTTGGGGATGATGAATTAATACAAATTGCAAAATCTACCATGTGCCATGAACTAATTTTTTTTTATAATCCTATGCTGCACAACATGGCAGGGATTGTTTTGCTTTTTAGATTCTGCTGTTCCTGAGACAAACTGTGGAGCACAGAGGACGAACCAGAATATTTCTCCTCTCGCGGCTGAAGACAGTGCACGTCAGGCTTGGGACGGGATATGTAGCGTTGGAGGGTGTCCAAGAAATAACAATTCCTATACCAACAATCAAAGGACTGAGACTCTCTTAAAAGCATGTTTCTTGCCATGTGATAAAGAAGGTAGTAAAGACAGTTATTTAGAACTACTTAAATTATGCAAAATAGGGCTGGAGAGATGCCTCAGGGGTTAAGACTCTGTCTCACAAGCAGAAGGACCTCAGTTTGGATCCCGGATCCCACATAAAAACCACCAGGTGGATATGATAGCAGAAGGTGGTGGGCTACTCTCTCGGCTCTGGAAGGTGGACCCTGGGAAATCCAGAGCAAAGCAAAAAGGAGGTAGAAGCAATCCAGGATGATGACCAAAGTCATCCTTGGTCCTCCACAGGGATACACAGTGCTCTCTGATACACACACACACACACACACACACACACACACACACACACACACACATACACTGCAAACTAAAGAATGAGTAAGTTGCATGCACCTTGCTGGAATGTTTTACACCCTGGTTCTGGATAGATTGCAAGTTCCTAAGGGTTGTAACAATATGGTTTAAACAATATGTGTTTAAAATATTCACAATGTTTGGTGTGCCATACACACTTAATAAAGAGCTATTAAAATAAAATAACTATAAAATCACCAAAGAAAGAGAAGATTTGACTTTACATAAAAGGTTCTGTATGACAGGAAAATCCCCCAAATCTTAGAACAATATCTGAAGCCAATACTGCAGAAATCTTTCACAGTTAGTGGGTAGAGAGTTCACATGCAAAGAGCTTTAAAAATTCCTAAAACTCATAAAGGTACATGAACTTAATACCCACATGGCTGCTCTCAAAGCAAGAGATGATGCTAGAAATAAACTCCACAAGTGACACGATATTTGGGGACCAGTTTTGAAATCCAAGGTTTCTGCCATTCATTTTATTCAACTTAATGATTCTTAAAAAAAAAAAATCACCCACCCAGCCCACCTAGAGACACTCAAAGAAAAATCTCTGTAATACCTACAGTAATTACAATGATTATGAACAGAAGGGATGGGGTAGGGGGACCACACCAGAAACAAGGAGAGAGGGGACCATGTTACAGCAGAGAAAACAGGCCTCCATCAAGGACTCAAATAAGTAATGAGACATCTAATTAAGTTCACAAACTTTCGTTCCTGATCATTTACTACTGAGGGGGTATGATCTCACTAGAAGAGGAGGGCATATAGTCTGGCAGATAAAAAGTAGCCATTTTGCAAATGGGTGATAGACCCGTCCGTCACTGTGGTTTCCTACTTTTAATACATTTACCTTTGAATGTGCTCTTATAACAAGACTCTAGATTAACAGCTTTTTGTCTCTGGCCAGGGGGTGACATACAATGCCCATCAGGATGGAGTGAAGGGCATTGCAGGAGCAGCAAAACTGCAAAAGAAAATCAACAAACCACAATCCAGAACTTCAGAGACTCTATATCAACCACCTAGAACTAGGCCAGCCTAATCTCTCCCCATCCTGAAGCTCAGGGACATTTGCGGAAGAGGGGGTGGTAAGAGTGTAAGAGCAAAAGGATGGGAGGAGCAATGATTTGCAAGATACTCCACACAAGTTAGGGCCGAAGCAATCATAATTGGGACTTTGCATGCCCTGAGCAATGTCCAATACACTATTGACCTCACAAAGTCTAGCATCTGCTAAAGGCACCAAGATCCTTGGAGGCAAGGGATTGACAGCCATAGTAGTGTTCCTATGCTTAAGGGGAACACGGGAAAGGGTTCAAGGAATGGCCATTGGATCCTTGTATGTCATCGGAGAGGAGGGCTCAGAGGAGAATCAGGCATGCACAAGAAAGGACTCTCTGGGAATTGGGGCGGGAGGCACTGGGGGATGGGGAGGAAGGGGTGAGGGGGGGGGAGCAGAGGGTTCGGGGGGAGGAGGAGGGAGGGAGGGAACTGGTGTACCTATTAAGTTTGTATGAGCTGACATAATAATAAAAAAATGTAAAAACAAAAACAAAAATCTGGGGCTGGAGAGGTGGCTCAGGGGTTAAGCCTCTGCCTTGCAGGCAGAAGGTCCTGAGTTCGGATCCCAGATCCCACATATAGACGCCGGGCGGAAGCGGGGGCGGCCTGCGTTTCTGGTCCTGGTAGGGTGGAGCCTGTAAATCCTGGGGCAGAGTAAACAAGGAGGAGGTGGAGGCGTCCACGGTGGTTCCGAATTTGTCCGTGGTTCTACACACACACACACACACACACACACACACACACACACACACAGGAGCGCATGCACACACACGCATAATTGAATAAATAATAATAAATAATAAAAAAATTTTTTAAAAATCTATCTGAAAGAATTGTCCGTCTGGGAAAGAGAATGCTTTATCTCTGAAGTTAACGTGAAGTGACACTTTTTCTAATTCATAAGGTTTTCTGTGCTGGGGATGAGGGTGGAGGAATTTCTAGAATCTATGCACTCAGAGAACCAGCTTCCTAGAGCATTATGGGGCAGCAGCCACGTGTCTGCTGCCAGGTTCCCTGCTGCCGCTGGCGACCAGGGTATCTTTGCAGCAGGACTTACTCCTGCGCCTGGTCAGATCATAGGAAGAACTCCTCGGAGGATCACACAGACCGGATGGAACGCAAAAGGTTGTCTTTCTGGTCCTATACAGAGCTATCTGCTCAGGAACACAACATTGCAACTCAGAGACAGACAATGCTGTGTTGGCTGCAAGTGGCCGTGAGACGGAAATGGCTCCCAGCAAAGTAGACTGCCGCAGAATGAATCAGAATGGCCAGGAAGTCCATTCACCTGATCTGTGTCTAGGCTACTTGTGAAGCAGAGGCTGTCTGTACCGGCAGCCCCTCCTCAGTGGAAAACTGGTGGAAATGACTTTCCCTGATCCACTGTGACACATCACTTGAAGTTGACAGCACGTCCCTAGTTGATCTTCCAGAAGCACTAAACGTACCAAGGGCTGGAGAGGTGGTGGGGTCGGTGAAGTGCTGAGCAAGGAGGACCACCAGTGTGGGATCCACTGCACCTATATAAGAAACCGGGGTACGGGGGCAGATGGCTCAGGAGTTAAAGCCTTTGCCTCACAACCAAAAGGACCTGAGTTCAGATCCTACATTTGAAAAGCTGAGTGGATATGGTGGCAGTCTGCAATCCTGACCCTGGAAGGCGGAGTCTGGGAAACCCCAGAGCAAAACAGGAGGTAGAGCAATCCAGGATGTTCCTGGTGTCATTCTTGACCCTCTATAGGCACACACATTCACGTGCCTTCTTACACACACACACACACACACACACACACACACACACACACACTCGCACACTGGGTGGGGCAGGACGTGCCTAAAATCCCAGGGCTGGGAAGGTGGAACGAGGGCGATCCTGGGGGCTTACCCGGGCCATCCATCTGGCTGAATCAGGGAGCCCCAAGTTCAGTGAGGGATCCGATCTCAAAAAAAAAAAGGTGGAAGAAACGGAGGAAGACAGGCAGTGTCAACCTTTGACCCCTGCACGTGTGCACACACACGCACGGGTGCTTACCCTAGATACTTGCACACACACATTCACACTCTCTCGAACACACCCAGGAGCAAGGCCGTGCTGTCCCACACCGCCACCAGGTCCTCAGGAGAGCCTGTCCAGAGCCACCAGCGGCCACTAGTCTCTTCCCCGTAGAAAGCACTCAGCCGGATCAGCCTGTAATACAACGACGTAATTCCAACTAAACCGCAGAGCTAAATGCCAGAGGAGGGCACTTGTGGCAGAGACGGAAGAAGGCAATCGCCATCATTACCTCCTGAACTTCAGCGACCGCCAGAGAGCCCTCCTCCTGAGAGGTCCAGATCCCCCAATTTCACAGGGTCTAATGGCAGCCGGCTGCGCACAGCACAAGCAGACACTTGTAGTGTGATAAGATGTCTCTCTGCCCCCTCTAAACACGCGGAGATGAGCCAGATGCATCAGCCCCAGACCAAAGTTTGGGTCATTGACCTCGCAGGCAATTTGATCCTAAAGCAGGTGTTTGCAGACTCCGTTCTGAAACTTCCTAGAAATCAACAGTAACCACAGGCTCCCCATGTGGGGAAGAATGCGCGTGAACACGCACAGGTTTCTCCGGGCTTTGTGATTGCTCAGATCTTGGGGTGTCTCCCCAAGTCTTGATCCTCAACTCCTAGTGCTTTGGGGAGCTGGGGCAAATGCTGAGGTTGGATGGAGCTGGAGAAAGTTAGGGTACTGGGGGGAGGCTGTTCTTGAAGAGGCTTTGGAGGCCAATCTCCTTCCTTCTCATTCTCTCTCTGACCCCTTGGCCTCAGTAAACTGAGTGGTTTCCCCCTCATGATGATGACAGACCTCCTTGCCTCAGGCTCAATGCCCTAGGGCCAAGGGAACATAGGCAAAAAGTTCATGAGCCAGATAAACCTTTCCTCTCTGTAAGCTGCTTATGTCAGGTGTTTTGTCACAGAGAAGGAAAGCTCGGGAGCTCTCTGCTACACAGAGTGGCTGAAACATCATGTCATCAGAGGCCCAGAGGGCTTCGAGCCATTGGCCCACGCTCTCTACCCTTGGGCCTCTGTTTTCCACCCTCATGTCTGTGGCAGGCCTTGTTCATCGAGTGCAGAGCCCATTCCACTGAACTCAAATATAATTTTACAACCAAGCCCAACTCCGAGTTCCCAGGAGTCACTCAGAATTTTACTGAACTCAAATATAATTTTACAACCAAGCCCAACTCCGAGTTCCCAGGAGTCACTCAGAATTCATTTCTGGAAACTTATGGATGGAAGCATCCTTTTGCAACTGCCCTGGAAGACAATGTCTGTCCAACTAGGATGCTTCCTTGCTCCTCTGTGGGCTTAACCGGCAACTAACTAGCACTCTCCTCATATGGAAAAAAAAAAAAGCTATCTAGTCCAATGCTACAGAGAAAGAAAACCACCCAGAGTGAGGAATTAAGATGAAATTAAATCGAGCTTAAAAAAAATACTAATAGTATTCTAGTGGCATTTTTCATCAACACATTCCCCAAGCCAGAAGATCATTATCTGCACAGTGCAGGTGGAAAAGTGGGATTTACAGAGAGGTTAATGGCCGTATCTAAGAGCACACAGCATGTTCTCTGCCGAGGAAGCTGGAAATGCAGGTACAACCAGGCTTCACACTGTTCCGGCATTGCCCGAACTTTTTTCCTGAACAAGTTTGGCTTAGCCTAATTGGCATTCAATTTTAAAAAATGTCTTTCATTAAAAATATAATTTGAAGAGCGGGGTAATTGACTCACATTTGATTAAGGCCGATTCTATTGGATTAGCATGATTAATAGGTAAAATTATAATCAAACAGAAAGCAGTACAAAAGGTGATAAGTCATGGATCACATTAAGACACTAAATTTTCAAAAGATGGATAGGCCGGGGTTTGTCTTATATCAGGAGAATTTCATTTCGCAGTGAATCTCACACTGTTCAGCTATCGCGGGGAGGGTAATTAGAATGAGGTTTGTGTTCAGGATTCGAAGAAAAAGTACTTGGGAAGTGTTTTGATTTCACGGTGAGGCAAATCTCAGTTGTCCTCTCTAATTCTACCCCCAAATCATTTGGCTCAAGCTGGGTGGTAAATTTCTCATACTGGTAATGAAGTAGGTAATCCCCCCCCCCCCGACTTAAAATATAATTAAAGCCGCATCAAACCTGGAGCTCCTTTCCAGGAGCTGTAAGGTCGCCCCCACCAGTGAAGAGGTAGCACAGCCCACAGCTTTTTATAGAAACACAAATTGCATCGCCCAATAGCAACCGGTAAGTTTCCCAGTAAGTAATTGATGTGAAAGGATCCCAGCGCTTTGTAGCAGCCAGGCCAGAGCTCGAAATGCAAACAAGAACATTTGGGTGTTTGGGGATCCTCCTCAGATCCCTTTCGCCCAGGTAGTGTGGATGGAGATGGATGGAAACTAACTTTGCTGCCCCCCCCCCGCCCACACACACGCATCAGGACTTTCTTCGTTGCAGGGGACTGGGTCGGTCGTGGCGGCCTCTTTCCCAGAATGCCCAAGTCTGCCAAACTAGGGAGATGAAGTCTGGCAGAAAGGCCCTGGCAAGACCACCCTCTGCAGCAACGGCCGCAGCTTGCTGGGTGTCGCCAGTGAATTCCCCACCAAACCGCCTCAGAGAACAAGGGGATTTGTTCTTGCTTATGTGTCTCTGTCACAGCTCATCGTAATGACAGAATTATACCAACACCAGGAAACGAGGGAAATAGTCACATCCCATCCTTAGGAACATCTAAGAGAAATGCAAGCCTCCTCATTTGCCAGACTGCAAAACTGCCAAAGCATGCCAAGGAATGCCCGACTATAGAACCGGCTCCCTCCATCTTATCACCTGCCCAGGGGATGGTCCACTGTGGGCTGGGTCTCCTCATGAGACTCAGACAAGCTCCTGCAGGCTTGCTGAAGCCCTCCTTAACTGCCAGTTCTTCACGGATTTGCCCAGAACTCACTCAACCTTCAATTGTCAAGTATACACACACACACACACACACACACACACACACACACACACACACACAACTAGCACAGCCCCAAACCCAAGTTGCACGATATGCAAAATGAAGGAAATCCCAGCATCTTAGCATCTCCCAAGGCATCCATCGACCACCTCAGTGCAGAATATCTAGAGTCATCTCCACAGTCCCTGGTCTAACTACATCCAGATCCATGACAGAGCACTCGGATCGGCAAAGGTCTAAGAACTAGAACTGAGAGACAATCTCATAATGATGCGATCTTTCTTTGTGTATGAGAAGAGAAAATGTCTACGGATTGGTTACATTTCATTGGTGGCAAGCGTTTGGAGAATAAACTATTTCATGCACAACTTGCTGAAGCACATAGTGGAGGGCATTTGACAGTACCTACCAAAATGCAATGAGAGATGCCTGCCCTGTGAGCCATTCCGTGCATGCCTGTTCATGATGGTACAGATTGGAGATTGTTTAGTGAGGCTATTTATTTATTTATTTATTCCACTCCTACAAAGTTGATAAATACCCCATTCCCCTCCCTCCCTCCACCCCTCCCTGGAACCCCTTGCTCCCTCCCCCCCTTTTCCCTTTCCTTTCCCCCTCCGTCCCTTTCTCCCATTGCTCCCTCCCCCCCCAATTCCTGGAGCATCCTTTAGTGTGCATGTCAAACTTCCCTCTGGGTCCTCCTCTCTGATGAGGTGTAAGGACTCAGTGGCATTGCCTAGAGCTCTTTTTTGTGTTCCCCTTTAGTATAGGAACACTATTGTGGCTGTTAATCCCTTGTAGTGAGGCAATTTTTGTCATTGGATCTTAAAATGCTACAAACAACCTAAATGTGGGCATGGCGAATCACACCTGCCACTCAGGACTTGGGAGATGAGTTCAAAGTCAGCCTGAGGCACTAAGCTAAATGCTGTTGGAAAAGAAGGGGGAAGAAGAGGAGGAGGAGGAAGAGGAGCAGGAGGAAGAAGAAAAAGAAGAAGAAAAAAGGACGAGGAGAAGAGGAAGAAAAAAGAAGGGAAAGAAGAGGAGAAAAAAGAGGAGGAAGACATTTTGGAAGACCAAAATGTCAAGGAAGATTTCCACAGTATATTTCAAGTCAAAAAGTAAGTAGTAAAAAAGAGGTTTATATGATCTGATTTCCATTTTATTTAAAACTATTGGGTATTCTATTTTTAAATGGATTTTTAAGACTGGAATGGACACATCTCCAGTGGTCATATGGACGGATCGTCGAGAAAACAACTGGGAGACGAAGGTGTTTCGGTTTCTAGTCAGTAGCAGCAGCATCCGTTTTCAAAACAACAAACATGATATTTTTTTACCATGAAGGAAGGAAGTGTGTTGCTGGCATCCCTTACAAGACATGGGGTCTTTTGATGCAGCCAACCACCCACATAACCCACCATGCACATCGGAGTAGCAGGCCAAGCCTCCTACGTTCTCTGAGCTCCCATTTTCCCATCTGCAAAGACAAGAACCGTATTGTTAACAAGGGTCACGTGGCAGAATCTCGGAAAAGCTCTATTTACCACTAGATGGAAGTGATTATGAAATGTTATAAACAGAATTATTCCAGGATCAAGACTGAAGAGTTAGAAGGATATAATAAAATCACCGTAAAGGGCCCTGAATTGCCCCAATGCTGGAAATGAGATATGGCCAAGTTGTGACATTAATAGTTTGGAAATGATCAAAGGCACCTAAGCCGTGAGGGGGGGGTGTGCGAGATGACTTCCCAGTTAAGTCAGTTCTAGGGCGTGGCGATACTGAGCCAGAAATAAGCACTGAGCAGGACAGAAATCCTCTTGGGAGAGAAAGGGTCAGGAGGTGGCATGGAGTAGGGTCAAGGGTCAGAACTCAACGACGCTCCACCAGAAATTAAGCCTCCACTAGCCACAGGTCGGGCAGCGAGCAAGACCAGAATCAGCCCACCATGCTCCAAAGGCAGAGGGAGCCTGCGCGTGGGCAGAGATGTCTTTTTATTGTCACTGAACTGTCGCAGTCACGCTGCGCGCATGTGGCCTGTCAATTGAGGATCAAATGGCTTTGGAACCAAGGGATGTTATTCTGGCTTAGGATTGTCCGGTTACAGTTCTTAGTCCAGTTTTGCAGGAGAGCTCGCACCAGCACCAGGGGCCGAAGAAACTGGTCACCCCCTACCCACAGGAATGCACATCTGTCCAAGTATGCCAAAGAAAACTAAACCGCTTGACCAGCTACCTCCATCTTATCCAGCTCCCTCTCATCCAGCTGCCCAGGGAATGGTCTCACCCACCATGACTGGGTCTTCTGCAGACTTGCTTAGGAACTCCACCTACCTATCAGTTCTTCACAGATGTGCCCAAAGCTCAGCCTGATAATATCAACTCGTCGCCTGTATCTTCCTATCACAATGTCTCCTTGAGCACGAACACCAGGTCTCATTTGCTGGACTTGACGGTCTGCTCCATGCTGAGGATTCCTCTCCTAGCAAGGGGTTATTTTGGGACCCTCCAGGCAACAGATTCTCCTCCTTCCCCCTCTGTTGTGCTCTGGGCCAGTTTACCTAAGACTTCCTTGGGGAATCCACGGGCAGTGTCTAGGCCAAGCTGTCTTGGCTGCCCATCTCAGAGAGCCACCGCGGGATTCCATGAGAGTCCCTGGCTCACCAGTGTGGACACTTTGTGTCCTTCCCTTGATGGCTGTCTGCCAGGCCGCTTGGATAGTCTTATGGCCGACACTCTGCTTGACAGAGGCATCCTTTGGCATTGATATGAACTGAGCCTTCCTCCAGCTATGGTGGTATTAATCGTCTCTGAGGACCACCATCCAGGGAAAGATGGCAGATTCTACCGACTCTACTTGGTCCATTGTTACTCTATGAACTGGTCCTTTAGATTCGCCTGAACCCAACATTCCATGGCTGTGTTACTTCCACGAGACTTACCCTAGAGCTGGCCTTTCAGCATTTCACCACGGAAGGGAAAGATCTCAAGAGACATCACGCCTCCCTGAGAGGCTAATGAGGGTCAATGCTGGGTATGGGAGAAGGGGAACTACGTTTCCCAACGGGATGCCTGCTGATGTATGATCCACGCTCGGCACATGCCATCAAAGGCAGTCCAGATGAAACTCAGTGGGTCCACACATGCAAGACGACGTGAAAGTAGGCAGGAGATAGTGGGGGAGAAGGAGGTTTGTAGTAGGGAAAAGAAAGAGGGGACTGGGAAGTGAAGGGCAAGAAGGATACAAATTCATCCTTTCGGCTTAAGGGAACAATGGATTTATTTTCTCTTATGATTCCTGGTTACTGTTGTTTGTTCGTCTTAGTGAGAGAATTCACACCAGCACCAGGGCCGAGGGAACTGGCTGCACCATCTCTACATAACGGCTGAGAGAGGGACCATCCTTACTTGCTAGACCAGCATGTCTGGGCCTTCCCCATCAGCCAGACAATCTCCTGCAGGTTTGCTCTGGGCTTAACTCAAGCACTAATTCTCTACAAATGTACCCAGAGCTCAAACCCTCAACTGTCAAGTCGGCACCTGTGCCTAACCATGACAAACCCTAAAAAAAATAGATAAATTCAAATAAAACATTTCTTATAAGATATCTGCAAGCAGAAACTGGTGATGTGGAATGGAAAGCTGAAAAATACAGGAAGAGTATTTGTATTTTCTGGAATCATAGACTAAATCATAAACCTTTGAGACTGTGTCTGAGAAGCACCTTACATTTTCTGCAGACCAAGAGACAGCTATACAAACAGCTACCAAACAAACCCTAACACAGACAACCCAAGAGCATTTTCTAAATGATAATTTCTAAATGCCAAGTAAAGAACAAAGTTTTTCATGCAACTGTTGTCATTAATCCTTACCACAAGTAAAGATATTGACCATGGATCCTACCACAGTGACTTGTAAAACGCCCACCATGGCAGACAGGGCCCTGTACACCTTCTACTTGCCTGTCTGTGTTGGGAAAACCTTAAGGAAGAGGAAAGGGAGAGAAAGGAGAGGAAGAAGGAAGAGGAGAAGAAGAAGAGGAGAGAAGGAAGAATATCTACACCCAGAGAAACTACAGGGGCTCAAGACACCCGAGCTTGGGAGTCAGGTCTGGATTTCCTTTCCATGCCTTTCTTCCAAGTTTTTCGTGATGAGGATTCAACGAAGAGCCTCAGCAGACGAGGCTCTCTCTCTCCACTATAGCAGTTACTATTCACGTGCCGTGCGATGCCACTCGAAGTCAAGCAGCTTAAGGGAGCAAGGGGATTTACTCAGCTACGGTTCCAGAGGAGAGACACAGTCCATTATGGAGGCAAAGACATAGCTGGCCAGCAGAAACTGGTAGAAGCTTAAGTCGCATCCTTCATGGAGACTGGGAGCTGCAAAATGACCAGCTGCAACAGCAGATCTCCCCTGGAAGTGAGATGGAGCTCAAGACCCCCACCCCCTGCAACTGCTTCCTCCAGCAAGGCTCCACCTCTTAAAGGTGCCAAGACCATCCAAAAGACTAAAGATTCAAACACGTGACCCTATGGGGGAAAACACACCTTTCAAACCATGGCAACTACTCATGGTCATTTCTGCATATTTTTTATTAGACGGGCTACAAGCTGAGACCATGGGAAGCAATACATTCATTCCTCTGACATGTGCAAACCCAGATCATTGCATTCCAGCGTGCGGCTACGATGAGACCTGTTTGCTTGGTCTGGTGACACTGTGTTTCCCAAGTTTCCCTATGGGACAGTTGTCAGAATCAAAATACAGCCACTCGTGTCAAACCTACTGAGTTAATAAAGCTGGGCAGATGCTGCTGCTATCCTGGTGAGTGCGAACGTCTTCCTTGATTAGAGCTCAAAGAGAAAAATTAGAAAGACTATTAACCAGATTCCCTAATAGAAAATAGACCCTGATGGTTCGTTAATTCGCCACCTTGTTACCAAGCAGAATATAAAATCAAGGCCTCGTCATTTCTGCTGTCGCCATGACTCATCCTTCACGCGTGAAAATGAAAACAGAAATGCAAAATTCATGGAAATGGAAAGAGGGGGCAAAGGACCTAGAAAAACGTGGAGGCTTGTTGCTTGGCAGTCATCTCTGGAAGCCAAGACAAGACGCACCTGGTCTTCAGCCCCAACTCACTGATAAATGAGCACAACGCTTGGGCAACGCAGACACCAGGCTTGGTCAGGGCATCTTGGCACGTGACAGCAAAGACTCAGAAAGCATCCTGCAACCGAAGCAGCATCGTGGCTCGTATGCAGACACCCATGAACGTGCACCTAGGCGTTCTGCTGAGGTTACTGACCAGTAAAGGAGCTGGCGAGACAGAACTAGTTTCTGTTAGGTGAGTCAGGAATGTTAGCCACAGGCACACCATCTGGTAAGGCCGTCCCCACCCCCTGGCTAGAATGCGGTAATTCCCAGAACCCACCACACATGCTAAATCCCAGGACTCCCACTTTCAGAGCCTTGAGAGAAAACTGGCCTTTACACGCTTTCTTTTGCCTCCCACCCTGAACTGTTCTACTTCCCTAGCAACTCCTTAGCAACGCGTGGAGGCCAGAAAAGACTGATACCCCCTTCCATCTGGGGGCTTTGGAGCTTTCACTCCCATGCGGGATGCTGCCGACTCCCCCTGCCCTACCCCATGATGTCCATGGCAGCTTTCCCCCTTCTGACTTTAAGCTCTCTTTTCTGTTCTGATGCTATCCTACCTTAAGGCTAAGCTGTGGTTCTCTGGCCACTGGGCCCTCAATTCTAAAATAAAGCTCTTATTTTCTAAAGTCTCTCACACCAATGCCTAAGTAAGTCTGCGGAAGAGTGTCTGATGGATGTGGGAAGACCCAGCCACTATGGGTCCCTGGCAGGTGGATCAAAGTATTACATGGATGGGATAAGTATATTTAATAAAAATAATGCATGCATATGTATATGTGTGTGGCTATTCATGTATGTGAGTGTGGGTGTATGTCTGCCATAGCACACATGATACAAGTGTGCATGCACATCTGTGTATGTGTGGATATTCATGTCTGTGAGTGTAAGTATGCATCTGCCATAGCCCACACGACACATGTGTCCACATGGGTGCATGCACATCTGTATGGTATGTATGGATATTCGTGAATGTGGGTGTGTGTCTGCCACAGCCCACATGATACATGTGTGTGCACATCTGTATATGTGTAGATATTTGTTGAATGTGGGTGGGCATCTGCCACAGCTTCTGTGATACATGTGTGTGTGCATATGCATGTATTACATCTGTATGGTATTGTGGATATTCATGAGTGTGGGTGTGAGTCTGCCACAGCACACACGATACATGCATGCACGCATATCTGTATGGCATGTGTGGATACTCGTGTATGTGAGTCTGTCAAAGCACACAAGATACATGCATGCACGCACATCTGTATGGCATGTGTGGATACTCATGTGGATGTGCATCTGCCCAGCACACACGATACATGCATGCACGCACATCTGTATGGCATGTGTGGATACTCATGTGGATGTGCATCTGCCCAGCACACACGATGCATGCATGCACGCACATCTGTATGGCATGTGTGGATACACATGAGTGTGGGTGTGCATCTTCCCAGCCCACACAATGCCTGTCACAGTCGTTCAGTTCCTTTCCCCAGCAGCCTGTCTCTGTAACAGCTTTGAGAATAGAAAGAAGAGATAAGGGAAAGGGCCTCACACACTCCCTCAACTTCCATCTCCTGTGCTGCCGCTTCTTCCCCGACACCTGAGCAAGCGCGAAGGAGCGAAGCTATGACACGTGCTGCGTGCGTGCGTCACCGCCTACGCTCCACGAGCCCCTCACCTTTCCAAGCACCAGTGGAAATGTTCACTTCTGAAGGGAGAACAGCCCATTGTCATGTGTCTGTGTCCATTTCCTCCTGAGAAGGCGGCGTGGTGGTGACACAGGGAGCAGATCCATCCGCCTGTAGGAGTACGCCTCATGGAATGCAGGTGTGAATCACATCGGCAACTTACTGTGAAATGGTCTTGGAAAAAGTCTTTGGAGCTATGTACAATTTTGCAAGTTTTGTATTGTTTTGAAAAGGACGTACATGGAACGAAGGTGTGAAGATTTAGTGATGCTTGACATAAGTTATTACGCTGCTTCAACATCTTATGACCATACGCTTCCATTTTTCCCTATTAAGATTTTGCTATGTGAGCCAGACCTTTTTTCCCTCAGCCCTACCTGTCACACTTTATAACAGAAGCACTGGCTTGCACGAGCTCACTTATTATCCCAACGTGGAGGCAATCATTCACCGCATCATTAGCTGATGATGATGGAACCGTTGATTGCACTGCAAATGACCACGGTTAGAGATTGCAGCCCCGGCCGATTAGATAAATATGCTGCGTTTCTCATTCTGAACATGTCACTTTGACCATCGATTGACTGAAGTGCCCCCCTTCAACCTGAAGTTCTCATTAAGGCAGAGTAATTTCTCGGCAACACGACCGTGTGTGCCTGACTCCTACCAGCCTAAACCAACAGTGACAGGAATGGAAGGTCACTTTATATTCTGGCGAGTGCCCAGCTATGCGACTTTTATGAAATGCTCGCTCTTCCTTTGAGAGAAAGCGTATCACTAAGACACTTGAAGTTATCCACTGTGTGGCGGGTCTGGAAGATCAGGGCTGTCAACATCAGAGTTTGTCTTCTTAAAGGCTTTTGACTGGGCTGATGAGATAGCTCAGTGGATAAGGCACCTGCCTCCAGACCTGGAGACCTGAGTTCAATCCCTAGAAGCCCACATGGTGGAGAGATCCAACTTCGGAAAGTTGTCCTCTGACCTCCACCCATGTAGCATGGCGTGCATGTACTCCCTCTCTGTTTGTTTTTCTCTTTCTGCTCCTTCCCCTCCCTTCTTCCCTCTTTCAAATAAATAAAACATAAAAAATTCCACCTATGAAAAAATACCACGTAAAAACACATTGCAACACAGGGCTCATGAGCAACACCTCCAGGTTCATAGGAGTGTAATCTAGTCTGACAAGTCACAGATGAGTGGGAGGACAGAATTTCTGCTAATTGCTTGCTTTGGCCCCTCTGTGAAAGGGGGGGAGAGGCTCTACTGAAAGTTAGCAACACAGGATCTTCCCACGAAGAGTCTGGATTTAGAGATTTTGGAGGTGGAGCTTATTTTGTTAAAGAGAAATGTTAGTATTTCAAGAAGTCAACATTTCCATTTTCGGCAGTAGCTTCAACTTGAGAAATTGGGTCACGCTGTCCCTGGGCTATTGATCTAGAAATGGAGCTTCCAGGAAATTAATTTGTTCATCCAGGTTCATGCAGGACTAAGGGGTGGAGGTAGGATTTGAACTCAGCTTGCATGACTTCAGAACTACTAGGGCAGGCTTCTTCTCTGTGAATGTTTGTAACAGAAAAATGCTTTGGAGAAATAATAGTTCAGGCTGACGGGAGCTTGTGAGAGGCTGAGGTTGTTGCTACTTGACCAACATTACACAACATTAAGGGAAGGACAGAGAACCAGACCCTGGTCTAATTGACTGCAGAGGGTTTGATTTATTCCCGCTGCCTGTAATGACCCAAGAATTATGCTGCCGGTAGCAGGAATATGAATGTCTTGTCATTTTTTGGACAGCACTTTGCAGTTTTCAGATTTGTCATTTTGGCCTAGGAATGTCCCTGGGAGGTTAGTTAGATCGGCGATCCAAGTCCCGGGCAGGTTGGAACAGCCAATCTCTTTCACTCACTTGGAGGCCAAGTATGAGCGTTCACAACCGGGAAGGGGTAACACTAACATCTCGACCTTGGGCAGCAGATCCCATGAGCCACGTCCTCCTCTGTCATCAAAAGGCTCAGAGTCTCCTGATCAAATCCCCAGCCCTCCGCCCTGAGGCTCAGCACGGCCTTCAGCCGCTTCGGTTCCTAGAATAACACTGGTGCTGAACAGGAATTTGTTGAGAATCTGCAATGCGTAAGACTGAAGCTGACACGAGCCTTCAGGGGGCCTGGGAAGCAGCGCAGAGAAGGACGTGCGAGCAAGATGGACAATCCAGAGAGAAGTGTGAAGTAGGGGTGCGACTTGAGGCATCTGGAACATACACACCTTCTGGAAAGAGGAGAACTGCTTTTATACTCCGCAAGCGAATACTACAGAGGCAATTGTTATTGGGACCGCAGGAGACAGTTGTTCTTACTGGACCACACCCATTTGGTTCTGTAGTTCCCTGTTCTTTGACCAAGAGCACAAAGAAGCACGTCAGAAGTTGTTTGGCTTCTTATCCTTATATGTGTGCAGGCATGCACATGTGTGGGCTGTGTGCATGTTTTGATGTTGACTCGTGCTTACATGGGACCTGGGATTGGAACTCAGGGCCTTCTGCTTGCAAGGTAGAGTCTTCACTCCCGAGCCATCTCCCCAGCCTCTGCCCAGCTTCTTATCCCGGGTCTGCAATCGTAATTAAGGTCTCTGTGGAGCTGCTGTAATGCAGACTAAGCAAAGCTCTCAGCAAGACATGCTGGATTCTTACTGTGCTCCAAGCCTTGGCTGCCTGAGTTTCCTGCCTTGGCTTCCTCAGTACCCAAGGTGACTCTTCGGGGCTCAGCTTCATGCTCACATCTGGATGCTCCACATCTGGAATAAAACCTGCACAGTGGTGTGCCTGGGTCTGATTATGTGCAAAACTCATCTCCACACTGGGCTGTGCTTTTCAATGATACATTTGCCTTTGAGTCGCCCATGATCCTGGAGGCGAGCCTATGCCCACACGCCTGCAAGTCACCCCAGTGATCTCACTGGTCTAGACTTGGGGGGACTGGTCTGTTGTGAGTTGCCTCTCTGTGGTGAATGGATGTTTGCTCACATCTCCCCTAGAAAACTCATCTGAAAACAAGACTCCATCCAACATCGGTCTCCATGTGTGGCACATTCATACTCAGTATGGGGGAGAGAAAATGAATAAAGATGACAGTGTTTTCTCTGTATAAAATGCAGGCCTGTATCTTTAAGTTTATGATCTCAAAACAAGATGCAGTTTGCATCTTACATTCCTTAGGAAATATATGCATATAGCCCAGAGCTAGAATTCTGACTTTGCTTGTGAATGCAAATATTTTAACAAGCACAACACACAGAAGCTTGAACTATCAATTATTCCTCGAAGCCTATGCAAAGCATCTTGCTTATCCCAGAGATCCTAAATTAGGCTGCGGATATAAAACTCCACCCAAGTTGGGCATTGCTCCTCAACTGCTCTTGCAAAAGTCACCAGAAGTTGGAGTTGCTTGGAATTTATGAAAGAAAAGCACTGTCTGATTTTCTTCGTCGCAGTGGACTTTGATGGCCGACCACGAGAAAGAAGTGCAAAAGATGAATTATCTATCATAACTTCATTTATCATTAGGTGCTAATTTTCTTGTATTCTTCAGGGTTTTAACAGTTATCAGTTAAAAATATTTAGAAAAATAGCTTACTAATGCTGGCATGTAATTCAGTGGCAAAGCATTTGCCTAGTATGGGTGGGGCCCTAGCTTTATCCCAAGAACCATGAAGACAGAGAAAGTGCAGGAGAAAGAAAGAGAGCAAGAGCGAGAGCGAGAGCGAGAGCGAGAGCGAGAGCGAGCGAGAGAGAGAGAGAGAGAGAGAGAGGGAGAGAACAGAGAAAATAACTCAGCAATTTGATGAGTTCAGTCAAAATGGTAAATTCTTTGAAAACATTCTAGCTACTTACAAGTACCTTGGATTAATTAAATGGTATGTTTCTCACAGTCCAGAGTCTAAAAATATAACTATGAGGTACTCTTGGAGAAATGCAATGTATACAATAACAAAAATTGCACTTCACTAACATGTCTTACGTTCTTGAATACAAACTTATTTTCAGAGGAATTATGTTACATTAAATGCAAATCCTGGATTTAGTGCCCATTAGACTACATGAATAACACACTTTTCAATTTTAGTTTCTCCCAGTAGAAAGCTTCTTATTGGATTGGCCCTTAGGAAGAGCAAAGGCCCAACCTAACATATGAGTCATGACATCATATTGGTGTCACATAGCTAACTGTGGAGGTTGAAAAACTTGGGCAAAAGTAAAGGTTTCTGAACACTTAAAAACCAGAAATTAATTAAAAATCAAACACATACAGAATCCAGGATGTTTCTTGCGCCTCGCACCGAGCACGCGCCTCGCACCGAGCACGCGCCCCGCACCGAGCACGCGCCCCGCACCGAGCACGCGCCCCGCACCGAGCACGCGCCTCGCACCGAGCACGCGCCCCGCACCGAGCACGCGCCCCGCACCGAGCACGCGCCCCGCACCGAGCACGCGCCTCGCACCGAGCACGCGCCTCGCACTGAGGCTGCCAACACACCACATGTCCTGTATCAGCTGCTCTTTGTGCTGCTGTGAGACACCATTGAGGATCAAACAACTTAAGGGAGAAAGGGACATTTACTCAGTTTATGATTCCAGAGGGGAAATTCGATCCTGTGTGGCGGAAAAGGCATGGCTGGTGGCAGAAACTGGAGGCGGCCTAAGTTACATCCATCAAGGAGACCAAGGGCTGCACAGCTGCAAAACTGCCAGTTACAAGGACAGGCCTCTTCTGGAAGCAGGGTGGGGCTCATCAACCTCAAGGCCCACCCCCTGTGATTGCCTTCCTCCAGCAAGGCTCCACCTCTTAAAGGTGCCATGACCTTCCCAAAGAACTAAATATTCGAGTACATGAGCCCATGGGGGCTCTATGATGCGCCCTAACATACCACACATGCCAACATACCATGCGTGCTAATGCATCACGTGTGCCAACACACCATGCAGCAACCATACGCAGCACCTCGGCTCAGAGCAGAGACCATCGTGCACTGAAGGTCGTGGCGTTTTTACCACGTGTGCAAAGGTTTCTGCCCTGACAGAAACATCGCGCTTTCATTACAGAAAACAAAGACTTCACCTCCTCCTACCGCCATTTCTCAGTAAGTATCAAAACAACATCTCTCTGGATCATATGTTAGACTGAGTGACTTGAAAACTCACTGTGACGGGCTGGTGGTTGGAATGATGGATGGTTCAATGGTTAAAGTGCTTGCCACACAAGCCACAGAGGCAGAGTTGGGCTCTCCAGACTGAACAGAAAATATCCAACAGGCTCACCTCAAATTCCGGCCCAGAAAGGTGGAACCTAGGAATCCAGAGAGGGGCTGGCTAGCTGGACTAGCCCTATTCATGTGCTCGGGTGGCAACTAGAGACCCAGACTCAAAACAATTAACAAAGAGAGAGATGGCGGGTGATTCCGGATGTCATCCTAGGACCTCCATGTGTCTACATGCTCACATGCACACATGCCCCCCACACATGTGTGTGCCTACCCACATGCAAACACACAGGTACACATAAGCATGAAGATAGAACAAATAAGCAAATATCATTAAATGAGTTTTGGCTTGGGAACAGGACAGAATTTCCAACAACATCTAAAATAGCCTTAAACTTTCTATACCACTGTGCTCCGTGTTTGTGTGAAGCGGTGTTCTCAGTGTGGATGGTTACGAAATCAGAGTATCAGTGGACTCTGGAAAATGGTGAAGCACCAAGTGTACAGCCCAGATTTAGTTGTTCGTGTACAAGCACATCATCTTGACAGTGTGCAAGCTTCCATCATCTTGATAGTGTGCAAGCTTGCTCTCATCCGGAATCAACGGTAAGATTATGTGTGCACTAAGGAATTGTTTTAGAATCGCTTTATGATTTGTTACCAGTAAGTGTCCATTGATTTAGAACATGTCTCTTTTGTCCATCAGTACATCTGGAGACAGGGTAAAGGACACAGCAGGCTGACTTGAACGGATGACCCTTCGTCTGAAATCTGTCAGGTGGGCTTGGGAGCATGAAAGAACAGAAGACTTAGAGCAGGTGGGGTTGCAGGAATCAGAGGAGGCTGGGGAGCCCTGCGGCACGCAGACCGTGCAGGGCCTCGGACAGCATGCGAACATCTTGTTCCTTATCATGATGGTAATAGAGAGCTAATGATACGTTTTAAACAAGAGCAGACGGAGTCGGATTCATGTTCTGGAAAAAATGACTCTCCTTTCATTGTAGAGAATAAATTTGAACAAAGGAAAACTCGGGGAACAAGAAGAGCTCGTGCTTTGGATGTGACATAGCAGCAGAGGGGAGAATGGAGTGGAGGGAAGGGGGAGAAGCAGGGATAAGAGTGATAGAAGGGGGGCTGGAGAGGTGGCTCAGGGGTTAAGCCTCTGCCTTGCAGGCGGAAGGTCCTGAGTTCAGATCCCAGATCCCACGTATAGATGCCAGGCGGAAGCGGCGGGCAGCCTGCGCTTCTGGTCCTGGTAGGGCGGAGCCTGTGAATCCCGGGGCAGAAGGAGGTGGAGGCGTCCATGGTGGTTCACGAATTCGTCCGTGGTTCTACACATACACACACACACACACACATGCGCGCACATACGCATATGCACACAGTTGAATAAATAATAATAAAAAAAAAGTTTAAAAAAAGAGTGATAGAAGGGGATGTGTGGGCAAATGTGAGCGCTGTGGAGATGAGATTGAGAGGAATAGGTGAAAGGATTGGGACGAAGAAGGGTGGGCTTGGGGACTGTCAGCTGAGGTCTCCTGTGTCAGGTGAGCAGGGAAAAGGAATCTAGAACGACTCTGACAGAGGCGAGGGCCACCGGACATTCATTGATCAAGAGGCGCTAACGCAAGGCAGAGACTTAAAAAACAGGAGTTGTATTTCAGATGAGGATCCTCTGGCCAAGGGAGCCCCAGCCTCACCGTGGGAGGCCACTGGACCAGAAGAGAGATTAAAGTTGGAGAGACGAGGTTGATAGCCGCATGGACAGTATGGCGGGGAGAAATCTGCAGAGCTTCCAGAACAAATGAGGTTTTCAGAAGTTGCAAAAGGTTGCCAGGGAAGGGGGGACGCCGAGGAGTGAAAGAATATCAGGCAAAAGATAGTCAGATAGTCAACTCTCGGCACCATTAAGTGGGAGGTCAGGAACGGAGGGCGCATGGTTGGTTCTAGGAATCGCCACATTCCAGCCAGGGTGGAAGACTTTTACAAAACAGCCTGGCTGCGGCTAACATCCACTTTACAGGATTCCGGATGCTGGCACTAGAGAGGTGGAAGACATGAGAAGATAAGGTTAGGCCAAGTCTTGGACACGTTAAAGTTAGGATGCCCTTGAGCTAGTTAAAGTAGTGATGTCAAATGGGAAACGGCATGGGTCTTGAGCTCAGAGGACAGTTTGGGCTGGAGATTTAAATTTGGAGATTCCCGCATCATTTAAACAGCCAGGATACACGAAGCAACAAAAGAGAAAATGGAAGAAGTAGGAAGGAATCAGCAAGAACTTCCCTATGCACTGACTGGGGATAAGCAAACACTGGCAAGACTTGAGATGGGAAAGAGGTGTTGGTTGTTGCTTGTGTGTGTGTGTGTGTGTATGTGTGTGCATGCACATATGAGTGTATGTACGAGAGGCACTTGAGTGTGTGTGCCTGTGGAGGCCCAAGAGTGACACTGAGAACCACGCTAGATCGTGCTGCCTCTTATGGCTTTGCTCTGGGGGTTCCCAGGCTCTGCTTTCCAGGGTTAGAATTTGTCGTGGTCATGAACTCATAGCAGCTTTGATAACCTGCACAAGATCTTGCTGTACCTTGCTACATTGGGAAGCTTCTAGTTAAACAAGGGGGAGAACAGAAACTCGGTGGAAATAAAAGGGAGGCAGCTGGAAGCTGGTTTTGCTACTCAACCTTTGCTCCGGCGCCATGGTCTAGGTGACATTGCTCTGTTGGGGTGAAGCAAGAAAAAAAAGACCCAATATGTACAGAAAAGCTGGGTCTGGGTGGGCTTCTGGCTGGGGGGGGGCTCAGCAGCACAGAGCAGCCCAAGCATGTCACATAGAAAAACCAATAACAGCTCTGCACCGGCAGGTGTCGTGGGGCACGAAGAGGGCTGTGGTTTTCTCTCAACATGGAGGTATCTGGACAAGGCCAGCGTGTCTCTGAGGAATGTGGCAGACAGATCCGTGTCCTGAGCCAGGTCCTGGCTCTGGTTTAGGAGGCCACATCTATTAGGATGGCCTTGCGCATGTCACCACATCTGTTAGGATGGCCTTGCACATGTCACCACATCTGTTAGGAAACGGCCTTGCGCATGTCACCACATCTGTTAGGAAACGGCCTTGCGCATGTCAGCCCCGCAGGGCCATGCGTGTCCCTCCTGTCCTCCTCCTCTTTCTTCTCCATCTCCCCACGCCCTCTGGTCTGCCTGTCTGTCTCTCTTTTCTTCCTCCTCTCCTTGTGACACTCTCCTTGTCTTCTGTGACCTTAAGCTATGTCTTCGGTTCTAGTGCTCTCCCACCTTCAAGCTGAACTGGGGTTTGACCACCAGACCCTCAACTCTAAATAAACTTCTGTCTTAAGTCTCAAAAATTAAAAACAAGAAAATTCCTACTTCATTACACAGCTCTCACATGTCAGCATCCTGCATCCTGCTTCCACGGGTCTCTGGTAGGTGGGCCACACAACCACCCAGCGAGCTTATCCCTGGTCCCAGTTGTCAACAAGGAGTGTTCTGTAGCATCAGCCATGATGCACAGAAGCAGGTCTCAGCGTACCCTGCTGAGGGGTATCCGACCGAAGGGTCTTTCCTCCAGCACACAGTCACCGCCAGCAGCCACCTACCCAGTGATTAGAGATGATTAGGAGGTCGTTTTCCCCTCTCCCTGCTAAATCCAATCGCCCAGCCCTGCAAAGACCAGAGGGGTCTGTTTTGGTGTTGAACCGGAGGAATTCTTTAGAAAAATAAGGCAAGCATGCCATCTTGGGGTGTCTGCTGACAACACAGTCTACCTGCGCGGCAGATGGAAGATGAGCTTGAGCCACGAGATGGCAGCAATGAATGGGCAGATGGGCAGACGGACGGACAGACGGACAGACAGACGGACGGAAGGACAGAGATCCTTGAAGGCGTTTCACCATGAGCTATGCTTATCAACCACTGGAATCCTAAGTTAAACGTCACCACTTAAATGTGACAATCGGACTACTGCTTTGCACCTAGAATTTCCAAATCTTGAGCATCAAGGTCCCTATTGGCTTCCTATCTGCGTAACAGGGCCACTTGAAGTTGGGACATTAATTAACACCTTCCTTTATCACCCACCTTTCCTGCATGTCCCGGTGTAGATGAAAAAAATAAGAGTACTGAGATTGCTTGGGTTTTTATTTTACTTTTATTTTTATTTTGGTATTTTATTTTATTTTATTTCGACTTATGACAGCCGCTCCTAAGTTTTAGCAAGTACAACTACCCAGTAATGGATTCTTTGGTGGAGGTGAATCCGACTCCCTCACTGGACAGCTTCTTTTAAAAATCGAGAGAGCAAAAGAGAGAGGAGAGAAGGAGAGAGAAACAGAGAGGACAAAGAGAGGAGAGAAACTAAGAGGGAGGAAAGAGAGAGACTCAGGACATGCATAGGACACACGGGTGGAGGTCAGAGGTCAACTTTCAGAAGTCAGCTCTTGTGTTGGGACTTAGGTCACAACCAGTGCTTGTCTAGCAAGTGTAAGGCCCTGGGTTCGGCCCCTAGTGCTGAAGGAAAGAAGTCAGTTCTGTCCTACCCCATGGGCTTCTGGGATGGAATCCAGGTCACAGGTTTACACACAGATGCCTTCCCCACTGCGCCTCTCAGCAGCCCAGGACAGCTTTAGAATCCCTTTCCTTGCACAATCATTCATTCATAACTTTCCCCACAGAGGTGAAGGTCATAAAATACCGTGGTTAGGATCTTTTACACACACCCATCAGCATCTCACCCACATTTCCTAAGGTGAAATAGACGCTGCAAGGCATCCAGCAGATTGGAGTCGTGGAATTTCCATTGTTGAATTTTTCCTTCTAGCAAGCTTCTGTGTCTCCTGTCCTTCTGGGTGACGCAGGCGAGAGCACCAAGCACAATCCCATGGGAATCCTACGACACGCAATCCCATGGGCATCTTTAACACGGCTGCAAGGAGCCGGGGCAAGAAGCCCAGAGTGACCCAAGAGGCAGGAACAGTGTCTCCGTGTGCCCGGCGGAGCCCGCAGGGAGGCGGGCACTGCAGCTGAGGCTTGTGTGCCAGGAGAGTCTTAGAGGCCTGAAGAGGGACACAAGAGGTGTTCGATACGCGGCGTGGGTCACACGACACAGGTTCAATAAACACTTGTCCAGTGGCCAGACCGCAGGTGACCAGATCACAGACTCAGAGCCTGGAGGAGGCCTGAGAGGTTGACTGGGTGGGCTACCGACAGAAGGAGCCAGCGGACACGTCCGCGCCTTCCAACGCTGCTGCTGCTGCTAGAAGAGGCGGCCCTTCTGCACTGGAGGGCCTGCTAGGGTGCTCTTCTCTCATGAGGATATCATCCACGTCCCCCCCCAAGTCCCCTCTACAGAGCATCGAGGGCCTGGGAGGCTTTGTCTGACACCCACACACATCTGCTTGTATGACGTAACAAGAGAGCTGCATTCCCATGACGTCAGTGAAGTCTGAAAGAATGAATGAAGTTGGGAACAGACACAAATCACTGTTCCTGAGAAAGTACAAGCAAAATCACAGCCTTTTATCTTTGCATGGGCACATGTATGTACGTGTGCATGAGTGCATGCATGTATGTGCGTGTGCGTGTGTGTTTTACCAGAGGCCACATGAGTGTGTGTGCTTGTGGAGTCCAAGGGTGACTTTCGGGATCATCCTGGTTTGCTCTACCTCCTTATTGCTTTATTCTAGGGTTTCCCAGACTCTGCCCACCAGGGCCTGAAATTGTAGGCTGCTGACATTTCTATCTGACATTTTTACATGGGATCTGAACGTAGGTCCTTTTGCCTGTAAGAAAGACATTAATTCCCAAATCATCTCCCCAGTCCCAAGACAGCCTTTTTTTTTTTTTTTTTTTTTGAAGAAAGGAATCTTCTGTGGTGACACTTGAATGAAAACACCCCATCTCATAGCAATCCAGGTTTATTCTCTTGTTTTCTAGAATGTTCTAGTAACATCTTCCGCAGCTAATAGGCCTTTCACCAAGTCCATCCCCATTCAACTTGAGGGGCCCTTGGTTCCCCAGTTCGCCTCCTGCCCTGGACTCCTTGGCTCTGTCCCATGGTCTCTCTCTTCATGCTTCTAAGACCTTCTGCCTGAGCTCAGCTGACAGCATTGGTCTCACCACGGTGTGAGTAGAATCTCTCAGAACCCCCCTCTCCCCCCCGTGTATCCCCATCACTGGCTTCTCCTGTCACTTTGTGTGCTGGTTTAAAAAACATGTCAACAAAAGTCTAGAACATTCTTTCCTCCAAAGTGGAGCCCAAGTTGGGCACAGCAACACACACCTGTGGTCCATGCTACTCGGGAGGCAGAGACAGAAGGGTCCCTGAGCCCCCAAAGTGGAGACCACCAGAAACTCCCTCTCGGACATGCCTGGAGGTTTGCTTGCTGTGGTCTAAACCCAGCAAGCTGGCGGTCAAAATTAAGCAGCACGCCTGTGCTGGGAAGATGGCTCAGCAGGTAAGAGCCTCGCTGCGCAAGCCTGGGGACCTGAGTTCAAATCCCCAAAACCCACACAAACAGCTGGCTGTGGTTACACGTGTGGATAACCCGGTGCTGGTGGAGGGATCGTGGGGGCTAGTTGGCCGCCAGCCTCATTCCAGGCCTTGTCTCGAGGGACTAAAGCAGAGAGTGACAGAGGGACATTCCACATCCTGCTCACACCTCTGCAGGTGCCCTCAGAGAAGACCCCGTGCCCGGCCCCAGCCCCAGCCAGGCCTGCTGCAGCTTGCATTGCTGCCAAACACCACTGACCAAACAGCCGAAGGGAAGGAGGGGCCTTTGCAGGCTGATGGTTGTTTCTTACAGTTCTCAGTCCAGCTGGGCAGGAGAGCCGACGCCAACACCAGGAGCCGGGGAACTGGCCACAGCGTCTCCACAGGACTGTTGAGACAGGGAACAGACCCTGCCTGGCATGTCTGGCCAAGCACACGGAAGGATGCCAGCTTCCTTACCCAGTTCCCTGCATCTGATGCACCTGCCCAGGGACCAGCCCCGCCCACTTTTTCCCCATCCCAGACAATCTCTTGCAGGTTCTTCTCGGGGCTTAACTCAACTAGCAGCTCCTCACCACGGTGCCGAGTGCCGAGCCTTCAGTTGCCATGTTGACACCAGTATCTAACGATGACTAAGCCCGAGGGAGGGTGAGTCAGCGGAGCCAAACAGCTCACAAGGACGCCCACCTCTCGCTCAGTGGGGGGCTCAGTCCCCATGCGCCAACACAGTCACTGACGAGACCACCCTGTCGTCAGAGAGGACCCGGAGCATCCAGGTGGTAGACTTGGTTCCCCCCCTGCACACCCAGCCCCGCCCCCAACCTTGACCCTCAGCCCACCGGCTCTTTGCATCCTTGGACAGATTCTACTTAAATCTGCATCGATTAAACCTTGATCTCATTTATTATCTCCGAAAATGGTCTCAAGGTCACAGGGCTGGAAATTTAATTATGGTAGCGGTATATTAAGTGGCACATTTAAAGACGCCGGGTTGTAGTAATTAATTTTTTGGATGGTGGTCTCAGAGGAGCGCATTCCTTGCACGCTGGGCGCGGGGCATCCATCACGGCGACGGAGCTTGGCAGCTGTCTTTTAGCTTTAAACTGCCTCGTTACTCATCTTTTATGACTCGCTTTTAAAAACACTAGGCGCCAAGATCCCCTTTTATTGTGATATATGTGCGTGGTGGGGACGGAGCCATCCTTCACCTTTGCTATAAAACACGAGGCAAGGGTGCCCACCGCTACCTGAGCCGGCCTCTAAATTGAGACAACAATTACCCTTCGCTGACATCTAGTGTCAAAGCATGAGCTACAGCCAGAGCCCAGATCATTGGCTGAGCCTGGTGCCTCCTGGCCAGTGCTGAAGCCAGGCCAAGAGGTCAGGCTGAGCCGGAAAAGACGGAAGCAAGGAGGGAAGGAGGGAGGTTGGGAGGGAGGGAAGGAAGGAAGAAAGCAAGGGAAGGTGGAGGGAGAGAGGGAAAGAAGGAAAGAAAAAAGAAAGAGGAAGGAAAGGAAGAAGGGAAGGAAAGAAGGAGGGCGGAAGGAAAGGAGGGAGGGAAAGGAGAAGGGAAGGAAAGAATGAATGAAGGAAGGAAGGAAGGAAGGAAGGAAGGAAGGAAGGAAGGAAGGAGGGAGGAAGGGAAGAGAGGAGACGAGACGAGACGAGACGAGGGGAGGGGAGGGGAGGGAGGGGAGGGGAGGGGAGGGGAGGGGAGGGAGAGGAGGGGAGAGGAGAGAGGAGAGGAGAGGAGGGGAGAGGAGGGGAGAGGAGGGGAGGGGAGAGGAGGAGGGGGGAGGAGGGGAAGAAGAGAGAGAGAGGGAAGGGGGAGGAAGGGGAGGAGGATAAATTGGGAAATGGGAAGGAATCAGAGGAAGGAAGAAGGGATGAGGGAGGGAGGGAGGGAGGGAGGGAGGGAAGGGGAGCTTTGCAGGAGCCGCGGGACACTCAGCAAGTCCTGCCCCAGCTCAGCATGTTTAACGAAGAGACAGTTGTTAAATGTGTTTGGCTCCAGCCCTGCGCTGATGGATCTGAGTGGAGCTGAATAGAGAGGGGGCCACACGGATTAAAGTAGGGCGATTCATTAAGGAAATTGGCCTGGGCCCATCCGCGTTGGTGTCAGAAGCAGGAGCTCCTCTGGGAACCAGCGATCTACCCTCAGGTTCAAGACATGCCCACAAACACCCACTTCTTCCCTCTGCAGGCAGGGCCTGCCTTACCCTGTGTGCCAAGATTCTCTCCTCTGGGACGGATGGGATGGGGGGCAGGCTGGCACTTTCTGGGGATGTCCAGCAGCACTAGATGCCCCCAGACCCTTCCCCAACTGAGACAGCCCAAAATGTTCACCGCATCACTCGCACACATCTCCTGGGAGCTGAAGTAAGCCCCCCTTGCATGCTGGTCTAGTCCAGCCCCAGGAGCAGGGGGGCCCACCTCTAAATGTTGGAGGGTCCCACCTCTAACAGCCTGCGCACGCGCCGGGCTGGTCCCTGACGCAGCATGACCAGCGGTCTGAGTGGTCTCTTGCTCGGCTCAGCAGCTGCTCAGTCCTGAGTCTGACCGTGACTTTGTCGACTGGCCGGCGGGTCCACCTCGCCCAGCTTCTCTCTCACCCTTGTTTGTTCTCTGAGCTGAGCCATGAACCTTCTTCGCCAAAGCGACCTCTGCCTGCCACACAGCCTGTGCAAAGATTTAGGGTCTTCACCTCAGCCAGTCAGTCAATCAACACCCGCTCCTCCCCGGGGATCACACAGGAAACGATTGATGTAATGCACACTACCCACCACCGCTGCCCGCTGCCCGCCGCCTGCCGCCCACCACGGGTTTGCATTCTAGAAACGAAGGTCAGCCAAAGCATGTGAGGGGAGGGTGGGTTTCTCCCTCCATGTGCAGTGAGACAGAGAAATGAATGTGACACACAGGAGGGAGGGGAAGGCGACCCTGGCCTCCGTGTCGCCTCTCCTCTCAACAGGATACATGTTAAGACCACAACACAGGCAGAGCAACATGCTAGAGGTTTACGTGTACTTCTCAAGCTTGCACACACCTATACAAATGCATGCACACAAAGGCAAGCACAGCCAGTCCCCAGGTGCACATCTGAAATCACTGTGCAGGACAGAGAGCGCAGTCCATGCACACACACGTATAAACGCATGCACACAAGCGCATGCACAGCCGGTTCCCAGACCGCACCGGCTGGGTCTACTGAAATCACTGTACAGAAAGACAGTGCACTCCGCGTGCGTCTCAGCACCACACGCAACAGAACAGAATCAGCACAAGCACCCGGAGATGGAGGAGCAGACACGGGGGGGTGATTTGGGTGCGCGGCAGAACACTGTTCGGCCGTAGGATGAAATCCTGCCACTTGCAACAACGGAGCCAGGAGAGCATTTCGTCATGGAAGTGAGCAGGCCCAGAAGATGAGCGAATTGTGATCTCATTCACAGTGTGGAGCCTGAGGACAGATCGTCCGACCCGGAGACAGGAGAACAGGGGTTGCCAGATGCTGGAGAGGAGAGGGAGGAAAGAGAGGGAGGGAGGGCAAGGGAAGGAGAAGAGGGGAGGGGAGAGGTCAAAAATGGAGGGGGGAGGAAGGGGCTCTGACCTACACAGTGGATGTTGTGACTGTCAGTAACCGCTCTGCCGTGCCGAGGATCCCGGGAACTAGAAGAGAGAACTTTGAACGCTCTCTTCACAAACACGATACATGCTTAAGGCCACGCAGACAGACTACTTGCCCCAACTTCATTAGTACATACCAGGTGAACGTATTGTACATCTTGTGCATCATAAAGTCATACAATTATTACATCGTAAAAGTGAACTAAAAATGTAATAGCATGAAACCATGGTATACAAGTTTCCATTGTCTCTACTGGCTCTGTTTTCCTTGGGAATGCCCATCAGATCTTCCATATTATCAACTTTTCAGACATTTCTGCCAGCGTCTAGCTCCTTGCAGAGCTGCAAGGGTAGGCTGGGAAGAGGGCTCGGCATTAAAGCGCTTGCCATGCAAGCGTGAGGAGCGGACTTGGGGGTCCCAGATGGAGTGCAAGTGCCCCAAGTCACTTCCCGCAAGCCGGCAGAAAGCGGGAGGCAGAGACCTGAGAGACCAGAAGGTCACTGTCCAGTCACGTGGCTTATGCAGCAAGGTGAAGAAACCCCTGGCCTCAAACAAAGCAGAGAGGGAAGGGGGCACATCTGAAGATTTTCCTCTACATCCACACAATATCTGCACTCAGCATCTCACACGCACATACATGCACACACACAACTGAAAGGACACACTGCAATTTCCAGGGAAAACTCAACGGAGCCCACATCCCCAAGCCCCAGCCAGACAATCCAGGCAGGTTCAGCGACACCCAGCTGGAAGAGACACTGAAAGAGACGGCCCTACCCCCTTCTCTATTCACCCCTCCCCCTTTTTTATTATTTTCAGTCTCCTGTGCACCAGGCTGACATCAAACTTGCTATGGCCAAAGACCACTCTGATCCTCTGATGTACCTTCCTTCGCCTCCTAAATTTAATCTCCAAGTCTGGGATCGCAGGTATGCGCTGCCCTGACTGGTCTATGCTGAGGATCGAACCCAGGGCTTTGTGCTTGCTAGGCAAGCCCTCAAGCCGCTGAGCCTCATCCCGGGCCCCACCCGCTTCCTTGTTCTTTGTGGAACAAACAGTCCTGCTTTAGAGAACAGCAGAGAAGCTCCAGCTCTGAAAAGCCTTGTTGATCAGACACCAGGATGACGCCCGCAGCACGTCCATCACGCTAAGGAGCGAGGTATCTGCCGGAACTGGTGGTCGGACCCACCCTGGAGCTCCTGCCATGCAGTCAAGTGGGGCCTGAGCACTCAGCTGTGGACTCATCCACTGTGGGCGGAGACTCAGAGCTGAGCAGGTAACTCAGTGTGAGAAATGCTCCAGCTGAGCAGAGACGCTGCTGGCCGCCCACACCGACCCTGGGGTTTGTGTCTGTGAGCAGCGCTGCGGGGTCCTCCCTCAGGGGCCTCAGCTACGGAAGGAGGAATGAGC
>JALPQD010000066.1:1595000-1775000 GCA_023101885.1 Typhlomys cinereus | reverse complement strand
ATAAACAGCACATGTATGTACAAGAGAGGAATACCATAGGCACGGCAAAGGCTGTCAGCAGGCGCTAATTGAAGTGCTCCTCACAGAAAAAGGAGAGACACAACTAACATGCAACACCCCACATGGTCAATAGGTTGGCAAACCAGTGCCAAGTCGGGGCTTTTAAAAACAGGACCAAAACCAAGTTGGGGCTTTTAAAAACAGGACCAAAACCATGCCACGTATCTGGCCCCGAGTAGAGCTGACCACCAGGGGGTCCAACCTCCCCTCTGCCTACTGCTTCTGCCTGGGTTGGCCCCACAGCAGCAAAAATTAAAACCCATGCAAATCAGTGTATCTTATCATAGATCTGGATTTTTCGGGTTTGGATTCCTGCAGCAAGGAAGGCTGGGAATTAACACACAGAGACTTTTTTTTTTAAGTGTCCAGGGCTAGGGAGATAGCTCTATAGTTCAATTTAACCTTAGCCTCATGACCAAAAGGACCGGAGTTCAGATCCCAAGTCCCATGTAAAAGTACTAGGCAAAAGCGGCGGCTGCCTGTACTTCTGGCCCTGGTGGGCAGAGCCTGGGAAACCCCATAGCAAAGCAAAAAGGAGTTAGAAGGAATCCAGGGTGATCCCCAAAGTCACCCTTGGTCCTCACAGGGGCACACAGTACCTCTCATACAGATACACATACACACACACACACACACACACACACACACACTAAATTATTTAAAGAGTTTTGCCAGATTCACCTTCAGTACTTCTTTAATATTGAATCTTGAAGACAGAAGCTTATTTATAGACCAACAACTCTGTGACTTGCTAATCTGAGCATATTGCCTTTTTCGATTACAAGTTACTCTCTCGGTTATTTTTTGAGGAAATGCCTAGAAGCTGTCCCGCGTGGACATCCACACGTTGAAATGCATCTTGATTCTTCTTGTTCATGTACATATGAAATGCACACACTTTCATTAGAAAAGCATCATCCAGACATGGCATGGGAAACTTCTTATAAAGCACTTTATGTTTCATCTACTGGAAATCTACAGGGGGGTGTGTGTGTAAAACCCTGGGTGGGTGGTGAGAGACTCAAATGTAACTGAATTCTTACTTGCCATGACCAAATATTAATATCCATTAGTGCGTTTTATATTGATAAATTCCAAAAGGGAATTCACAGTGCTCTCCCGGAGATTGCTAGAAGTAGCCCTTCATTTGTCATCCTTACGGGGAAGAGCAAAGCCACAACTTATCATTTGTTTAGGATTCTAAATACAGCGGAGGAGGGGCATGGGGTGGCTGCTGGACTCCTGGCCCCCTTCACATTCCCCACCCATGTCGGGTTTCAGGATGCCACATAGCCAGATGTCAAAAGACAGCCCCGGGCATCTTTCCCTCCCTCACCCCAGCCGGCGCCCAGTCTACCCCTCGTCCTGTTAGAATCACTATCCATCCAACGCGATCTATTGTGTCAAGTCTGTATGGGGTCAGCGTCCAGGGACCATCCTGCCCTAGTTCCCACCTGCGGTGGACGCCCCCTTTCACATACAGGTCAGACTGTGCACTTTTCTGCGCTCTTCTCCCTGACCTCGCCCCAAATTCCTGTCCATGGCTTCCACGCATCCACGGGATCATCCCAAGTCCTTCGTGTGGCGTGTGGAGTCACTGTGGATTGAAAGCACTCTGCTCCCAACTCACCTCTCGCTCCCCCCATATGCCCACTGCGTCTCAGGATTTCTTAGGCTCCCCAGCTTCTCCCACTAATCCCACAAGCAGAGTGTCACTTCTGCTTGGCACTTGCTCCTCCCCCACCCATATCTACTCTTGGGGGGATGCCCTCCACAGCTAGATCTACTCCGTGCTCGGCATGTGTATAGGAAGAGGGTGTTACTGTCTGACGGCATGTGCATGTGTGTATACGGAGGCCAAAGGACAATCTCGGGTCATGGCCGAGGCTCAGGGGTTAGTTCAGGTACTTCTCTCAGTGGTGTGGTGCACACTAAGTAGGCAAAACTGGTTGACGGAGACTCAAGGACCTGCCTGCCTCTGACCGTCCCCCGGTTCAGGCCTTCCCAGGACTGTGGTTACGACCAAGCTGAGTAAAAAGATCAGCAGTTTGAACTTCTTTGTTCTGCTTTTAGCCTTTGGGAGATTTTGTTTACGCTCTGGTCAGCCTCAGGTGGGAGTTGACGGATCAGTTCACTGAGTTTTCACCTTGTGATTTATTCATTGGGAACAAGCCCAGATGTTCCCAGAGTTGTGGTAGAAGAGGATCTACCTGGGAGCTGCTGAGTACTAAGCTAATCATAAGAATGTAGTTTCCCATCGAATGTCTTCTGTTATTCATTCCTGAGGCAGTTCGTCTGCATGGTTGCTGATAAAGGACCATCAAATGGTCACAGTTCTCAGTCCAGCTTGACAGGAGAGCACGCACCAATGCCAGGGATGAGGGAACTGGCTACACCATCACCACATAACAGCTGAGAGATGGGCAATCCTTACTTGCCAGACCAGCATGTCTGGCCAAGTGAACAGAAGGATGCCAACTCTCTCAACCAGCTCTCTGTGATTTATTCCAGGGCCTAGTCCCACCCACCATAGGCTGGGCCTTCCCCATCAGCTAGACAATCTCCTGCAGGTCTGCTCTGGGCTCAAGCCAACCACTAATTCTCCACAAATGTGCCCAGCACTCAAATCCTCAACCATCAAGTTGACACCTGTGCCTGACTATGAAAATTTCTTACTTCTTGTTTTTATAAGTTTATGCAATTCTTGCTGCTTTGGTTGTTGCAAAGGACTTCAGATGGTGCCTAACTTTGCTGTATAAACCTGAGAAATGTCAGGTCCCAAAAGGGCTGAGACCTCTCTGACCCTCTGGCCTGGTTTAATTCCCACCAATCCCCCTCGTGGAACTCTGTGTTGACAGGTAAGTGCTTACACCCAGGATTTGCACAGGTCCTGGGGCTAGACAAGGTCCTCATGTAGCAAGGCAAACACTTTACCACTGAGCAGCCTCCTCCCCCAGCTTTTACGGTATCCAGGGCTGGGGCTCAGCAAGCAAAAGGATCTGAGTTCAGATGCCCAGATCCCATGTAAAGATGTCAACCAATATGGCAATGGTCTGTACTTCTGGCCCTGGAAGGAGGAACCTGAGAAACCCCAGAGATCGTGGGAGGGCTTGTCTATAACCAGACCTCCCAGGAGCTGGGGTTAGGGCCTCCCTGAATCAATGGTGCCACAACTAATGTTTCCTAGGATCTCCATGGGCACACACACACTCAAGTGCCTTCTTGTATGCAGAGAGAGACAGAGAGAGAAAGTGCCCTCTTGTGCACACACACATAAAGACACACATGCTGAAGGAAGGAAGGAAGGAAGGAAGGAAGGAAGGAAGGAAGGAAGGAAGGAAGGAAGGAAGGAAGGAAGGAAGGAAGGAAGGAAGGAAGGAGGGAGGGAGGGAGAGATACCTTGAATAGGAGCAATCTCTCTGTTCCCTGGATAGGACTGGGGTGGTCAGTACACGGAGAGACCACTCCAGAGCCTGGGCAGCTACAGCCAAGGAAGCAGCGACCCCTCACCTGCCAAGCCTACTGAGCCCAGCCGAGACCCCCCCCGCCCCCGCTGACACCTACAGCACCTCCTTGGAATCACACTCGACTTTCCTAAATGAGATTTTATGGGAGCTGATTGTGATTAGATAAATGGGTGACTTCACTAATGTATAATCCAATTTCCAATTCCAGTGGGTGTGGGATAATTTACATTTCTTGTTTGATGGTGTGATATTTATGTGACATTCTGAATGAAACCGGGCTTCTGTTTGCATAATGATCTTGCTTTCCTCGTCCGGAGCTGCTTTTCAATTTTCTCTTCGGGCTGTAAGGTATTGTCGTTCCAAGGCAAACATTGTAGATCACAGGGTATGCAGGTGAGAACCGTCAGGAAAGTAATAATGCAGATGGATTTTCATAATTCTTATTTATACCACTGGATTAGGTAATAGAGTGATTCACCTTTCATAAAATGTTGGAATAAAGATGTCCCTAAAATTATAGTAAATTTTTTGTGATCGGTTGGCTCTGGGATCATTTCTGTGGCAAACTGCCATTGAATAGCAAAAATGAACTTTTATCAAATGTATTCAACCAGTAACAATATAATATTCGATACCAGGATGCCTCTCTAAAGATGGAAAGATATCCCTGGGGAATGCCGGGACTTTAACTCAAGGTCTACATTATGCAACGTAAGACAGTGAGAGGCTTTTATGCACCTGGCCCCAGATGCCAATCCTCCCCTAACTGCCAGGGAGTCTTTCCAGACAGACTATAAGATAACAGGTGCTGGGCTGGGGAGAGGACTCAGGGGTTAAAGCCTTTGGCTCACAAGCAAAAGGATCCGCGTTCAGATCCCCAGATCTCACATTAAGAAATGTTGGGCAGATATGTAGGTGACTGGCAATCTGGCCCTGGAAGGCAGAGCCTGGGAAACCCCAGAGCAAAGCAATAAGGAGAGAGAGCAATCCAGGATGATTCCTGATGTTACCTTTGGGCCTCCACGGCACGCATACTCAAGTGCTTTCTTGTACACACACACACACACACACACACACACACACACACACACACACACAAAATAGCATAGCATAGAATAGAATAGACTAGAAAAAATGGAATAAAATACAATAGCAGGCAGTGGTCAGGGAATGGAAGCAGAAAGAGGATAAAGAATCCATTTCAGGGGTCAAGACACGCCCACACGGGAGTACTAAGCAAATGGTCTTGATGCCACCAGGCTTCCTCTCAGACTGAGAGATGGCCAAACAGGAACTTGCAATTCTCCACCTGGCTTTGGTCCAAACAACTCCTCTTTCATCCCCATGAGAGTTGCTTACTTACTTAAAAAAAAGAACCCATTCTGAGTATGGGGGTGCACACCCATCCTAAGGCAGCATGGGCTACCCCACAGATTCTGTGGTCTGAAGGTGAGTTCCCCTTGCAGACTCACGTGTTTGCATCCAGAGCTGTTGCTCATGGGTGGGAATGTTGTGGCACCTTAGGAGGTGGAGCCTCGCTGTGGCACGTCATGGGGGTGGAGCCTCGCTGTGGCACGTCATGGGGGTGGAGCCTCGCTGTGGCACGTCACGGGGGGTGGAGCCTCGCTGTGGCACGTCACGGGGGGTGGAGCCTCGCTGTGGCACGTCACGGGGGGTGGAGCCTCGCTGTGGCACGTCATGGAGGTGGAGCCTCGCTGTGGCACGTCATGGAGGTGGAGCCTCGCTGTGGCACGTCATGGAGGTGGAGCCTCGCTGTGGCACGTCATGGGGGTGGAGCCTCGCTGTGGCACGTCATGGGGGGTGGAGCCTTGCTGTGGCACGTCATGGGAGTGGGTCCTTGAGGTTTGATGGCCTGGCTGCCTCTCAATTTGCTCTTCCTCTCTTCTGCTCCCTGATAGCTGCAGTAACCTGCCGCCAGCCACTCCGTCTGCTGTGTGATCCCCGCCATCATGAATTCTACCCCCTCTAGAACCAAAAGCCAAGTAAATCTCCCTTCCTTCCCTAAGTTGTATGCGACTACAACAACTGGCCATTCTAAAAGGCCAAAAAAAGCAGCCATGAAAGAGATCTGTGTTAGAAGCTGGCCCTCGAAGCCCTGCTTCCTGGCTTCCAAGGTGGAGAGTTTGGATGCAAGTCACCTTAGCGTCCTCCTGTTCCATCATCTGTCATATTTTAGTCCAGGCCAGAACACGGGTGCAGAAGAAGCTATTATTTCGTGTATCTAAGTGTGCTTGCTCTCAAACAGCATACTTGCTTCCCCGGGACAGGAACACTAACCCCACGTGCAAACAGCCAAGCAGCAAGCATGCTGACCTCAAAGATCACATGCCCACATCACGTGACTACTGGCGAGTACCCAGTCCCCTTCTGTTCCCAGAGCACAGGGTCCGGGATCACACGTGACTTGAGAGTGGCCTGTGTGCAAATCAGCCCAACTCTAGATTCAGTCACAAACAAACCCATCTCTTCATTGTAGTTAAGAAATCCTTATAGCGTTAAACGGTGGGTTTGGGGTTTTGTTTTGTTTTGTTTTGTTTAGCCACAACACATACATCAGTGAGCAATTTGTTCGGTTTCTCATCTTTTCTGCAGACAAATAAAATCTCACCAACTGAATAAATGACGGTAAGACCAAATAAAATCCAATGCCGTGCAGCTCTGTAGATGACACAGGAACATGTAGCTGTCAGCAGGAAGATTGATCAAAATATGGGAAGTAAAAAGCCAAATAACAGCCAGGGGTGTAGTGTTACTAAATTTGGGGGGAGAGGGGAAACGTGTATGAAATTTGCACATAGAAAAAGCTTTGAAAGGCAGTCACAGTTATCTCTGGAGAGCAGGGATAAGAAGCTATTATCTTCCTCTGTGTTGCCTCCCAGTGTTCTGAAATATTCAGAGAACTTACACTAACACTGAAATTCAGGGAAGAGAACAATTTTGGAGAAAGATAATCTTACTCATTTCTTCTTCCCACGTATTATTCAAAAAATATATGAATGAGGGCTGGAGAAATGGCTTAGGGCTTAAGACTCTGTCTTTCAAGCAGAAGGTCCTGAATTCGGATCCCAGGTCCCACATTAAAAACTCCAGATGGAAGCAACAGCGGTCTGCACTTCCAGCCCTGGTGGGCAAAGCCTGGGAAATCCCAGAGCAAAGCAAGAAAGACCTAGAAGCCTCTCAGAGTCACCCTTGGTTCTTCATAATGACACAAAGTACCCACAAACACACATGCATATGTACATACATATAAAATAATATGTGTAAATCTATGAATGGGCCAGCGAGACAGTTCAGCAGTAAGATACCTCCTTGCACACTGGCACCCTAGTTCCATCCCCAGAAGCCCACCTGGGAGAAGAACAGACTTCCTAAAGCGACCCCCACACTCACCAGCACAAATAAATGAATAAGCATTTAAGATACACATGAAAGGCAGCAATACTAGACTCTCCAGAGTCAGCAGGCGCTCGCCGTAAAGGGATCAGCGGTGGATATCTTTGGCCTGTGGGCCTTACCTCTCTTTGGCAACCTTTCCCCCAAAGTCCCCCCAAAGTCAGATCCTTAGTCACACACCTCATGGCAAGGGGGGGGTTGTTGGGGGAGATGCCAACAGCTCACTCCCCTCTGTCCTTCACCCCACAAGTCCAAGGACCGTACAAACTCCACATTCCTCAGATCTCACTTTTTCTCCCTTCTTTGAGATCAGCCTCGGAGCTACGCCACAAAGGACTTCTTCCATCCCTCGTCCATGACACGGGGTGTCTGGGGCTCCACCTTACAACGACCATTCATTCAACTTTGCCACCACGGCGCAAAGACACCCAGAGGCCTCGAGGCAGGGAAAGCACATGGCTGAGCCCCGAACAAACTTTACACCATCAGTCTGCAGAGCATGAGTCACAATGCGCCAACCCTGACATGGCAGAAGGTCGAGGGGGCCCGGGGTCCAGACAGAGGTCTGAGCTCCCCCGGGCCACACGCTCCTGCATGGCCGCCAGCACTGGTGGAGACCCAGTACTCACCCCGGGAAGAGTGACACCTCATCTGCAGCCTCGTGTGCAGAGACCATCTGGACAAGCGGTCAGAGGCGTCACGGCTGCCCTACCTGCCTTCTTTCTTCTTACGCACAGCTGGGAAGGAAAACAAACGGGGTTAAATGAGGTTTGACTTTACAGGAAATTAGAGCATCAAGATTAATCCACAAGGGAGCTGGGGAGATGGCTCAGGGGTTAAAGGCTTTGCCTCACAAGGAAAAAGGACCTGAGTTCAAATCCCAAATCCCAGAATCCATGGCAAGTTGGGCAGATACGGCAGCAGCCTGCACTTCTGGTCCTGGAAGGCGGAGCCTGGCAAACCCCAGAGTAAAGCAATAAGGAGGTAGAGAAATCCAGGGTGATTCCCAAAGTCAACCCTTTGGCACCTTCCGCCACTCACTGGGAACAGGCTGCTCAGGGTTGGCTCCCGCTACAGCTAGAAAATCAAACCAATAACATGGGTGGGGGGTAGGGTTGTCATGTCAACAACCAGCAAGACATCAGACCATTCTATTCCTTTCCTCCATGTTCCTATTTGAGTCTGCTGTCAGCCCCCGACAAAGCAAGAGGGTGTTTTATCAATGACCAGGTGAGTTCCCTGCCCCCCCCCCTGCCAAGGACAGTTCTGCCTGGAGAGCCCAGAACATGGCCGCCCAGGGCGCCGTGCTGCTTGCGCTCTGTCTTCCTGACCAAGAGGCTCATGTTCCCGTCACTTTGTTATTCTGCTGCTCGAGATAGTTGCCTGGAGATGTTTATTACGTTCACAGTGTGGCTGAGCCCTGGGGAGAGGGCTCAGGCTATAAAATGCTGGTCTTTCAGGTTTGAGGGTCACGGTTCAACCCCCAGAATCCACGTATAAATCCATGGTGGGACGTGATCGAGTCCCAGGACTGGACAGGCAGAGAGGCGTGTGGATCGCTGGACTTGCTGTGGCCCACCAGCTTAGGCTAACCCATGAGCCTCGTGTCGCAGTGTAGACCCTGTGCCCCCCCAAAACAAGATGGATAACGCCCAAGTGACGAGACCCGAGGCTGACTTCTAGTCTATACGCATGTGCACGCGCGCGCACGCGCGCGCGCGCGCACACACACACACACACACAAACACACACGAGACATGCATACAATATTCCAGAGATTTAAAGACCCAAGAACGATCTCTAACTTGAGCGGCACTTGACACGGGTGTCACAGTTTGCCTGCCTATTGCTGACAAACTCACAGCCAAACAACTTCGAAAGGGTTTTATTCTGACTTACAATTGTCCAGTGACAGTTGTTAATCCAGCGCGGCAGAAGAGCCCGCACCAATGCCAGGGGCCCAGGGAACCAGCCACGCCATAGCTATCGCTGAAACAGCTAAAGGAATCAGACAGTGAGTGCACACTCTTGAGATCACTGGTCTTGCCAGACTCCCCCATTTTATCTACCTGCCCAGAGAATAGTCCCGCCCACCCTGGGCGGGGTCTTCTCCATCTGTGGACAGGCACCTGTAGCTGGCTTAGGTGTTGCCTTAAGTATTAATTCCTCACAGATGTCCAGCAGACACCTGGATTTACCTAGCACAACGGACATGACAGCTACAGAAGCAACAAAGTGGGGACTGAGAGGAAGTAGGTACTCGGAGATTCACGTAGGGAATCAAGCAGGACTGGGCTGTGGCTCCTGCAGATAATGCATTGAGTTTAGCATGCATCGAGCTTAGCATGCCTCAGGCTTAGCACGCATCGAACTTGCTGCTCAATCCCCTGAACTGAAAGGAAGAAGAAAAAAAAAAGTGCTTGGCCTTCTTGGATTGTATTTGCATCCCAATGACCACGGCTGGAACTGTCTCCCTAGAAAACATGCTGAACCCTGACCACAGGTGGGCGTTGAATGCTGTTTACTGTGGAAGTTAGATCCAGGTGTCAATTTGACCATTGTAGGCCGAGCTCTAGACACATCTGACAGGAATTAATAGTTAAGGAGAGTCCTAAGCAAGCCTGAAGAAGATTGTTCAATTGATGGGGTAGACCCCGCCTACGGGGGTGGGATTGGTCCCTGGATAGGTGGCTTAGAGGGTGGAGACTGGTATGACCAGTGGACCCCATGAGCATGTGCCCATGGTCTTATTTCTTCAGCTGATTCAGCGGTGGATACAGTGTGGTCAGCTCCCTAGGCTCCTGGTATCGGCGCTCTGCCAAGCTGGACTAAGACCTCTAACCGGGCAGTTGTAAAATCCCTTGTTCCCATAAGCTGTTTTGTCGTGAATTATCAGCAACTTGGAGGCAGACTGCGACAGGGACCAAGCAGGTAAGCGAGACAAGGAGGACGGGCGAGCCCTGGTGAGAGACCCCCTCAGCGACCCCCAGCTTGCTGAGCCATCCCCTAGACACCACAGCTAGTACAGAAGGCACGTCTTTGTCTTTTCTAAGACAGACAAAACCACTCGTGGCAGTTGACACAGACGCAGGTTCGGGTCTCAATGTCCGTCCACAAATCCATTTGTTGCACAAACTATTCAACTCCAAAGCACAACGATGGTTTGTGCTCATTCCTTTTGCTCCTGTGGAAATAAAATCTGTGACAATGAGTTCTCTTCAGATGGGAGGTGCCCACAGGACGCGGACAGCCACACATGGCCACAATGTCCATCCCAGAGCGGAAGGACTGGAATCCAACCCAAGTGTACTGCATCCCACTCCCAGCTTTAGGAAGTAGCTTCAGCTGTCTCCCACCAGGCGCTCGGGCAAATTCTACACAGAGACTTCATTGTTAGAGGGTCCAGGACGCTCCGGGAGTGCAGACCTCAGGATGGAGGTGAAGGCGGATGGCAGAAGTGAATTAAACGGTAACACTCTATACCAAGGAGTCATCCGCAAACAGCGTCCGTTCGCCAGCAGGATGAGCGGGGCACGCAGGCCATCTCCAGTGACTCTGTGACCACACATACGAAGGCTTCCACGGGGGATGGATGTTCCCGCGAGGCATCAGCAAGGCGGGGAGGAGGCGAGGGTGCGAAGGACAGGCTGAGAGGGGATGGGGTTTCGCTCTAGTGAGCACAGCATCCAGACTACCCCCGGGGATTCCAGCTACACAGTGAGGAAGCACCCGCCCGCCGCGTTTGGAGGCCCGGAAGGTGTGCGCAGCATGCAGGAGCCAGAGCTCCGGAGCTTTGGAGGGGCGCAGAAAGAAGAGGGGTGACGGTCTCTGCTCAGGCAGAGATCACATGAGACCGCACAGGCGCGGACACCGGCGGGAGCTCGCTTGTTGCTTTCAAAGGTGCCCAGAGCATCGCCTGCGCCCAACCAAGGCGGGTAGATGCAGAGGGCTGGCACGCACCTCACGCCGCAGTCGCAGAGCCCGGGGTTCAAGCCTCAGCGCAGTGGAACATGCCAGCATCCCGGCATTTGGGAGGTAGAGGCAGAAAGGTCAGAAGGTCAAGGTCGTCCTCAGCTCCAGGTCATGGGCTACAGGAGACTCTGCTTGAAAGAAAAGGAAGGAAGGGAGGGAGAAAAAGGAGGAAGAAAGAGAACAAAGGAAGGAAAGAAGGGAGAGAGGGAAGGAGGAGGGAAGAAGGAGGGAGGGAGGAGGGAGGGAAGAGGGAGGGAAGAAGGAAGGGAAGGAAAAAGAAAGGAAGGGAAGGAAGGAGAAAGGAAGAAGGGAAGGAAGGAGGAAGGAGGGAGGGAGGGAGGACAAAGCAATATAAATATTGCTCTAAGTGCTTTACAGACTTTACATTTACAAGTCAAGTGACCCTCAGGGCTCTTCGAAGCACTAACATTCTTGTCATTTTGCAGGTGGAAAACAGTCACAGAAACATTCTGCAGACCTGAGGGCTGAAAATAGGCAATGGTGGGGGGGGAGCATCCAGTTGCAATATTTGTGCTCAAGACCACCCTGTGGAGCTTCCAGCCCCAGGGGGCAGCTCACAGTGAGTCCTTGGGACAAGCTGGCCACATCCCGACCTGGCTCTGCCTCCTTTGCGCAGCAGCATCAGAGAAGCTGCTGGAAGTCCGTAAGAACAAGGAGTGTCCACCTTCCATTGCTACCTCCGCTGGGCAGTCTCCAGCCGTCAACAGGGGTACAATGGTGCCAACAAGCAGCATATCACACTGTAGGGATGACATCCTGTAACCATCACTCTTAACTGTCGCTGTGAGAGAGCACCCAAAGCCAAATAGCTTATGGGAGAAAGGGGGATTTATTCAGCTTGAGGTTCCAGAGGAGAGATATGGTCTTTCATGGTGGAGGTGGCATGGCTGGCTAGCCAAAGCTGGAGATAGGCTACATCACACCCATCCTAAAGGCTGAGAGCTGCCAGACTGCTTGCTGCAAAGGCAGACTCCTTCTGGAGGTAGGTAGGACTCATCCGCCTCAAGCCCCACCCCTTGTGAACACCTTCCTCCAGTAAGGCTCCGCCTCTCCAAGGTGCCATGACCTTCCCAAACACAGGAGACTGTAGGGGACACATTTCAAACCATGACACATCCAAAACTAGATATTTGTGCATGTATATGTAATTTTTGGTAAATATTATTTTTTAGTTCCTTGAGCTATCCTGTGAAGGAAATCCTTCCAACTATTATAGAACACTTTTGACATGAGTCTATAAAATTGATTCAGTTTGCCCAAGCAGCCCATCTTAATTAATGTCTTACTCTAACCTCCAGTTTTATTAGGCATATATTTTCAGTATATTGGCACATATATTAATGCCCGGCCTGTGGATAAATGACAGCTTTCAAATGATGTGAGATAACTTGTGAGGAATTCACTTTTGCATTGAGTTCGGAGGGAAATTATGATTACGTCAGTGCATTACGGGCCCAAGGTGCTTCAACCTCTTGACGACAGAACCACTGGATGCTTCATGATGAAGCTGCACTTTGAATGAGTCTTTTTGGTCAATCTCATGTTCTAGCAAGTAGGAATATTGGTTTCCTGGTCAAAAACTTGCCAAGCAGAAAAACATTCAATAAGAGTAGCAGGCTTTCTGTGTTACTAATATCCAGCATTTGGTGTAACATTCCATAGTGTTTTCTAATATCTTAAATGATATAGATTCATATACATGAAAATACACAAACGCAGGGCTGGAGAGCTGGCTCAGGGGTTAAGTCTCTGCCTTGCAGGTGGAAGGTCCTGAGTTCGGATCCTAGACCCCACGTATAGACGCCGGGCAGAAGCAGGGGCGGCCTGCGTTTCTGGTCCTGGTAGGGCAGAGCCTGTGAATCCCAGGGCAGAGTAAACAAGGAGGAGGAGGAGGTGGCCCTGATGGTTCCCGAATTCGCCTGTGGTTCTACACACACATACACACACATGCACACACACGCACAATTGAATAAATAAAAAAAATTATAAAAAAAGAAAATACACACACGCACACACAATGTCAAAGCAAAATTATTTCAAGTTCTTTTTTAGCTTTTAGGATGCACGCTTCTGTGTTGTGTGCATGATGCGTTTGCATGTCTGTGTCCCTGTGTGTGAGTATACCTGTGACATGTTCCAAGGTGCACGTGTGAGGTCAGAGAACAACCTCCCATGCTGGTCTTCACTTCCCGTCTCGTCTGATTCAGAGTCTTTGGTGCCCAAAGCCACACATGCTGGGCTAACTGGCCCCCAGGCTTCTGGGGCAGTCTCCTGTTGCACCCCCTGTCCTGCCACAGGAACATTGGAAACCCACACTGCACTGGGCACAGACCCCACAGGTGCACCGAGAACCCATGCTGTGCTGGGCACGAGTCCCATGAACTCCAACTCAGGTCTTCACACTGGCACGGAGGGTGCTTCATACCTGCTGAGCCAGTCCCCTAGTCCGCTTTTCAACTTTTAATAGATAAAACATATGGAACATTCTAGAGCAAGCTAGGATGCTAACAAAATAAGGCATGTGAGTCTTACAGCAGAACAGCTACTGTCTAGTTGGAAATGGCATCATGCACCACAAGAAAGATGTGATTGGTCCCCTTTCGCCACCCCACCCCACCCCCACCCCCACCCCGCTCCGCCGGTCGGGACGCGTACGCGAGATCCAGCCGGGCTCTCACCGCGCGCTCTAGGACCCCCAGGTCAGCCCACAGGGACCCGGCTCCGACTCCCGCCATCCAGCCGGAGCCGCGCGGGGGCCGAGGGACGAGGAGGACCTCCCCCTGCGCCTGGGCCCCGCCCCAGCTGCCCTCGGGTTTAATAGCTCCACGCCAACGCGCCCATCGTCCCCTTTCGCCACACCCCCCGCTCCGCGGGTCGGGACACGCGCGCGGTCCACCCGGGCCTCACCCCACGCCCTAGGTGAGTCCCCGTTCGGGCCCCGCCCACCAGTACCCCAGGCCAAATAATTCAGTTTAGTGAAATTGAGAGATCTTAAGAGTTAAAATGACAATGCCAAAGTCAAAGTGCAAATCCATGAGAAGCAACACTCAAGTAAACAAATTTCCCACTGAAGAAATTAATCCCATAATGTTAGATTCCAACAAGAACAAACCTGCGGAAAAAGGCCAAGAAAGCCTGACCCAGGATAACGACTTTCAAAATATGATCATTACCATGTTCAATACTATGAAAGAGGAAATCCGGGAGGAATTACATAATCGAATCAATCGCTTTGAAGAGGAACACAACAGACATCTGGAGGAGTTGAGAAAAACAGTGCAAGAAACAAAAAGTGGCATAGAGCAGTTAAAACAAACTCAAGCAGAGTTTAAAACTGAGCTAAAAGACAAGTTATCTTCAACCCAGAACGCCACAGAGAGTCTTATCAACAGAACTAATGAAGCAGAAAACAGAATTTCAGACCTTGAAGATAAAGTGGGAGTACTAACCAGCTCAATGGAAGAGGTTGTTAAAGCCAAAAAGATACTTGAGAGAAATATCCAAGAGATATGGGACACCCTGAAGAAGCCTAACATGCGTATTCATGGAATACCGGAGCAAGAATCTCAAAATACCACCCCTGAGGAAATTTTTCAAACGATCATCAAGGAAAACTTTCCTCATCTAAAAAAAGAGAGGCCCATTCATATACAAGAGGCATTCCGCACCCCAAACAGATACGACCAAAATAGAAGCACACCGCGGCAAATAATAGTTAAAACACTCCACATTCAAGATAAAGAACTGGTGCTGAGAGCTTCAAGGGAGAAAAAACAAGTCACTTTTAAAGGCAAACCTATTAAAATAACAAATGACTTCTCAGTCGAAACAGTAAAAGCAAGAAGAGCTTGGAGAGACATACTTCAAGTATTGAATGAGCAAAAATGTCAACCCAGGCTGATTTACCCTGCAAAACTATCAGTCATGATCGAGGGAGAAAGAAAAATTTTCCAGCACAAAGACAACTTTAAGGGATACATGGCCACCAAACCAGGCCTTCAAAAACTGCTAGAAATGATACTCAAGCGTGAAGAAAAAAACAGGCATATCCAGGAGAACAGAAGGCAAATATAACACCATTAAAAGCGAAGCAATATACTTATAAAAGCTACTAAACATAATAAATGTCTGGAATTAACAATAGTTTCTCCATTATAACACTAAATGTTAATGGACTTAATTCACCGATCAAGAGACACAGATTACAAACTTGGATTAAAAATCACAATCCATCAATCTGTTGCCTGCAGGAAACCCATCTCACCACAAAAGATAGGCACGCTCTAAAAATAAAAGGCTGGTCAACAATTCTACAAGCAAATGGAAGCAGAAAACAGGCAGGGGTAGCCATTATGCTATCAGACAAAGTGGATTTCAAACCAAAAAAAATTATAAGAGACACGGATGGATACTACATTTTAGTCACAGGTACAATTCACCAGGAAGATTTCACAATACTGAACATATATGCACCCAATACGGGCCCCTCCACATTCATTAAGAAAACCCTACAGCGTCTAAAGCATGAAATCAACCCCCAAACGATAATTCTTGGGGACTTCAACACCGCCCTCTCTATATGGGATAGATCAACAGGTCAAAAGCTTAACAGAGACACTTTGGAACTTAATCAAACCCTGAAAGAAATGGACCTCACAGATCTCTATCGAACTTTTCACCCACGCACCAAAGAATACACATTTTTCTCAGCAGCACACGGAACTTTCTCCAAAATAGATCACATACTGGGCCACAAAATGAATCTACACATATACAAGAAAGTTGAAATTCTAACCTGTGCCCTATCAGACCACCACGGCCTAAAGCTGGATATCCACAACACATCAAACAAGAGAAAATACACTAACTCCTGGAAACTTAACACTATGATGCTGAATGAGAACTGGATTCAGGAAGAAATTAAAAAGGAAATTCAAGATTTCCTGAAAGTGAATGATAACGAAAATACAACTTACCAAAATCTCTGGGACACAATGAAAGCTGTTCTAAGAGGTAAGTTCATAGCTCTTAATGCCCACGTCAAAAAAATGGAAACATCAGAAATAAACAACTTAACAATGCAGCTTAAAGCTTTAGAGAAACTAGAGCAATCTGATCCCAAAAGCAGTAGAAGAGAAGAGATTAGCAAAATAAGGGGAGAAATATCTGAAATCGAGACTAAGAAAACGATAGAAAAAATCAACCAATCAAAAAGCTGGTTCTTTGAAAAAATCAACAAGATTGATACACCCCTAGCTAAACTAACCAAAAGCAAGAGAGAGAAAACCCAAATTAACAAAATTAGAAATGAACATGGAGTTATCACTACTGATACCCAAGAAATCCAGAGAATTATAACATCATATTTCAAAAACTTATACTCTGTGAAGTTTGACAACACAAAAGAGATGGATGAATTTCTAAGTAAACACAACTTACCTAAATTGAATCAGGAAGTTGTGAATTATTTAAATAGTCCTATAACATATAAGGAAATTGAGGAAGTAATCTCGAATCTTCCCACCAAAAAATGTCCTGGACCAGATGGATTCAGCACAGAGTTCTACCAGACATTTAAGGAGTTAATAACACCAATACTCCTTAAACTATTCCATCAAATAGCAAAGGAAGGAACACTACCAAATTCCTTCTATGAAGCTAATATCGTTTTAATCCCAAAACCTAATAAAGATTCACTTAAAAATGAAAACTATAGGCCGATCTCCCTGATGAACACAGACGCAAAGATTCTCAACAAAGTCTTAGCAAATCAGATTCAAAAACATATTAAAAAGATCATTCATGGGGACCAAGTAGGCTTCATCCCCGGCACACAAGGTTGGTTCAACATACGCAAATCAATAAATGTAATTCATCATGTAAACCAGTCCAAAGTCCAAGACCACATGATACTCTCGATAGATGCAGAAAAAGCTTTTGACAAGATCCAACAGCCTTTTATGATCAAAACGCTAGAGACAGTAGGAATGGAAGGAACCTTTATCAATATAATAAAAGCTGTATACAACAAGCCCACAGCAAGGATTATGCTCAATGGGGAACAATTGGAAGCATTCCCACTTCGATCAGGAACTAGACAAGGCTGTCCACTCTCACCACTTCTATTCAATATTGTACTTGAAGTCTTAGCTGAAGCCATAAGACAAGAAAGGGACATAAGAGGGATTCAAATCGGCAAGGAAGAAGTCAAGCTATCCCTATTTGCAGATGACATGATCTTATACCTGAGTGATCCCAAAAACTCCACCAGGAAGCTCCTGGAACTAATTGAGAAGTTTGGCAGGATACAAAATAAATGTGCAAAAATCAGAGGCCTTCCTATATGCCCAGAATGAAAGAAGTGAAAAAGCCTTGAGAGAAACAATACCATTTACTATAGCCCCTAAAAAAATGAAATACCTTGGTATAAACCTAACTAAGGAGGTAAAAGACCTTTACAATGAAAACTTTAAAACCCTAAAGAAAGAAATTGCAGAAGACACCAGAAGGTGGAAAGACCTCCCTTGTTCCTGGATTGGCAGAATCAACATTGTAAAAATGACCATCCTACCAAAGGCAATATACAGATTCAATGCTATACCAATCAAAATCCCAAAGCAATTCTTCAAAGAAGTTGACCAAATAATCTCAAAGTTCATATGGAGACACAAAAGACCCAGGATAGCAAAAACAATCCTGAGTAACAAAAACACAGCTGGAGGTATTACCATACCAAACCTAAGTCTATACTACAAATCCATAGTTATAAAGACAGCCTGGTACTGGCTCCAAAATAGACACACAGATCAATGGATAAGGATTGAAGACCCAGATATAAGCCCATAAAGTTACAGCCATTTGGTCTTTGACAAAGGGGCCCAAAGAATCCAATGGAAAAAGAACAGCATCTTCAACAAATGGTGCTGGCAAAACTGGATCTCCACATGCAGAAGATTAAAGCTGGACCCGTACTTGTCACCATGTACAAGACTTAATTCCAAATGGATCAAGGACCTTGATATCAGGCCAGAGACTTTAAAAACCATAGTTGAAAGGATAGGGAACTCCCTCGAGCTGATTGGGCTAGGCCAACACTTCCTAAACAGACATCCAATGGCACAATCACTGCTACCAACTCTCAAGTTGGGATCTTGTGAAATTAAAGAGCTTCTGTTCAGATAAAGAGATTGTCACACGAGCTCAAAGGCAACCCACAGAATGGGAGAAAATCTTCACTAACCACATATCTGACAGAGCTCTACTGTCCAGAGTGCACAAAGAACTTAGAAAATTAAACTCCAAGGAAAACACTGGCCCAATTAAAAAATGGGCCCTGGAACTTCAAAGAAACTTTACCAGGGATGAAATTAAAATGTCTAACAATTATCTTAAAAAATGCTCCACTTCCTTCGCCATCAGGGAAATGCAAATCAAAACTTCCCTGAGATATCATCTCACCCCGGTCAGGATGGCAAAAATCCACAATACAAACAACGACAAATGCTGGAGAGGATGTGGAGAGAGGGGAACTCTCCTACATTGTTGGTGGGAATGCAGGCTCATACAGCCACTCTGGCGAGCCGTCTGGAGATTCTTAAAGAAATTAAAGATCGAAATGCCAGTATGACCCTGCTATCCCACTTTTGGGAATAACCCCCCATGCAGCAGAGGTTCGCCTCGATAGCACAAGCTCGACCATGTTCATAGCAGCACTGTTTACAATAGCAAAGTCATGGAATCAACCTAAATGTCCAACAGTTGACGAGTGGATAAGGAAACTGTGGTACATCTATACAATGGAGTACTACTCAGCCATCAAAAATGATGAATTACTGGAATTTGCTGGGAAATGGATGTCATTAGAAAGAATTATATTAAGTGAAGTATCCCAAACCCAGAAAATTAAGCGCCGTATGTACTCCCTAATAGGTGGCTCCTAGTACCAAACTCACCCAGCCCACATTGAGACACTCAGAAGTAAACCTATGAAACACAGTAATTGCAAGGATTATGAACAAGAGAGATGGGTTAGGAGGGCCACACCAGAAACAAGGAGAGAGGAGACCATGTTACAGCAGAGAAAATAGGCCTCCATCAAGGTCTGCAAGTAAGTAATGAGAAACCTGGTTAAGTTCACAGACGTTCTTTCCTGATCTCACCAGAAGGGGAGGGCATATAGTCTAGCAGATAAAAAGTAATCATTTTGCAAATGGGTGATGGACCCCTCCCTCAGGGAGGTTTCCTACTCTTATTACATCTACCCTTGAATGTGCTATTACAACAAGACTCCAGTTTAACAGCTTTTTGTCTCTGGCCAGGGGGTGACATACAGTGCCCAGCAGAATGGAGTGAAGGGAATTGCAGGAGCAGCAAAACTGCAAAAGAAAATCAACAAACCACAATCCAGAACTTCAGAGACTATATCAATCACATAGAACTAGGACAGCCTAATCTCTCCCCATCCTGGAGCTCAGGGACATTTGCGGAAGAGGGGGCGGTAAGATTGTAAGAGCAAAAGGATGGGAGGAGCAACGATTTGCAAGATTCTCAACAATAGTTGGGGCCAAAGCAATCGTAATGGGACTTTGCATGCCCTGCGCAATGTCCAGCGCACTGTTGCCCTCATAAAGTCTAGCATCTGTTAAGGGCACCGAGACCCCTGGAGGCAAGGGATTGATAGCCATAGTAGTGATCTTATGCTTAAGGGGAACAAGAGAAAGGGCTTATGGAAATGCCACTGGGTCCTTATATGTCATCGGAGAGGAGGACCCAATGGAGAGTTAGGCGTATACAATAAAGGACTCTCTGGGAATTGGGGGGAAGGCACTGGGGGAAGGGGAGGGGGAGGAGGGGGGAGGGAGGGAACTGGTAAAAAATTTTAAAATGTATAATTAAATTTTTAATAAAAAAAAATATGACCAGCATCAAACAAAAAAAAAAAAAAGATGTGATTGATGTAGCAGTAGAAGAAAAAAGCACTAATTTGCTATGGTATTACATTTTCCGGCCTCTCCCGTTCAATTTCACACATATATATGTGTGTTTATATACTCTGGGGTTTCCCAGACTCTGTCTTCTAGGGTCTGAAGCACAGGCCACTGCCATTTCTTCCCACCAGTTTTTTACATGAGATCTGGGATCCGAACTCACATCTTTTTGCTTGCCAGGCGAAGTCTTTAATCCCTGAGCCATCTCTCTAGCCCTTTCCTTCCTTTTTTACAGCAAGCTTTGCTATTAGTGGAACAACTCTATATAACAGTGAAGCTGTTTCATTTGATTGACATTCTCCTCCAGTCACAGTAAGTCATGCTCATGGTGGTCACATGTATTTAGGAGTCATTCATGAGCTGGAGAGTTGGCTCAGGGATAGGACCCTGCCTCGAAAGCAAAAAGTCCTGAGTTCAGATCCCATGTCATATGCAAAAACACCAGGCAGAAATGGTGGGGGTCTGCACTTCCAGTCCTGGTGGGGAGAGCCTGGGAAATCCCACCATGAAGCAAAAAGGAGGTAGAAGCAATTCAAGATGATTCCCAAAGTCATCCTTGGTCCTCCACAGGGACAACCAGGGCCCTCTGATACACACACACACACACACACACACACACACACACACACACACACATACACACACAAAGTAAATAAATAAAATATTAAAAGAGAGGCATTCAAGGTCCACAATAATCAAAGAGAATGATTTTTCCCACAGGACAGGCAAAGGCCGGTTAGCGCTAGTTTTCGAGTTGAATGTGGCGCCACCACGTGGTAGCTGCGTAACAGCTGTGAGTCACTCCAGAGAAGTGACTTCAAATGACATCTTTCACGGAGACGGCCTGCACAAGGACAGAGTTCATTTATAGCTTTTATGTTCTGTGATTTCAAGTCAGTGCATCTTAAATACCCATAAAAGGTGATGATCTTGTGTTTTCACGTAGCAGTGGGCCTGGTGTTTAAAAGAATGGACTCGAAACTAACTAGCCCGAGGCTCAAGTTCCACCTTGGCTCCTTTCTGTCTAGATGACTCTTGTGCAAATGCCCCAGTCCTCTCAGATTCTTCTCCAATTTCTCTTCTGTGAATGGGGTGGTAGCTGTCATCTTTTCTTTAACGTTTTATTTTTATTTATCCGAGGACAACTTTCAGAAGTCAGTTCTCTCCTTCCATCATGTGGGCTTCAGGGAATCGACTCAGATCGCCTAGGTGTGAAAGCAGGTGCTTTACTCACTGAGCCATCTCACCCACCCCATCTCATCATTTTCATGGCCCACCACAAGAGTGGAGCTCACCTGTGACCGCAGAATATTGCCTGGCTCAGAGGAAAGGTCTACTTTGGTTTGTCCTTGCTTCTCTAGTATGAAGCTCAAAAGGCGAATCATCTAAAATCCATCCAAGGGTCAAAGAGCCTCAAGAGATCGTCAAGAATCTAGTTGGGGCCGGGGAGATGGCTCGGTCAAAAGAGTGTCTGTCGCACAGCGTGAAGACCCGAGTTCCATTCCCGGGAACTCAGGTAGAACAGCTGGAATATCTGACGTGGTGACGTGGATTCCCGACACTGGGAGGAGGAGACAGGCAGATCCCGGGGCGCCTGTCCTGCCAGCCCATGGGAACTGAACTCAGGTTAGCAAGTCACCCTGTCTCAAGAATAAATCAACAAAATAAAATAAGGCGGCCGGCAATTGGGCAAGACACCAAAAGTTGAGCTCTGGCTTCCACACATGCACCTTTTTAAACATGTGCGTGCACAAGAAGAGGGAGAGCGAGAAAGGGGGGCCTGGAGAGATGGCTCAGGAGTTAAGACTCTGTCTCATAAGCAGAAGGTCCTGCGTTCGAATTGTAGGTCCCACATAAACACATCAGGCCAAAATGGCTTTGGCCTATACTTCCAACCCTGGAAAGTGGAGCCTGGGAAATCACAGAGCAAAGCAAAAAGGAGGTGGAGCAATCCAGGGTGATTCCCAATGTCACCCTTGGACCTCTGTGGGCATACATATTCAAATACTCTCTTATACACACACACACACACACACACACACACATGCATACATGCATGCATGCACGATGGAAAATGGCACAAAACACAATGTAACTTAAAAACGCTTTGGAAACTCACACATCTAAAACCAATTAGCTACAACCAAGGTAACAAGAGGGCTTTCTTTTCTTGGTGCGTGGATTTGAACTCAGGACCACCTGTATTCATATAGGCTCTACTACTGAGCTACACTCTCAGCCTATAAAGATTCACTTTTACCATCAGAAATGAGAAGATTATGGGTCAAGAAATGTCATGTCATGCTAAAGAGCCAGAGACTAGGATTGGGGGGAGGGGGTCAGCTAGAAGCCCCTAAAGGCACAGACTCGAACCAAATAAACAGTTGAAATCATTTTTACAGGATGCAGCAGCGAATCATTATACACAGAAACTCAGTGCTTTTCAAATGTCTTAGTCCGTTGTGTGTCGTCCCAGAATCCTGAGCAGCTTATAGAGAACAGAAGATTATTTATTCCACCTTGTCCTGGAGCATGTAGAGTCAAGGCACTGACAAGATCTGCTCTGTGTCCAAACAACTTTGTTTGGGAACTTGGCAATTTTTCTTTTTTAATAGTACTTTGCCTTTATCCTGTATTCAACATGCATTTCTTTTGCAATGCAGGGAGAAAAAGTAAAGGAAATTTTTATTTTAAAGTAGAAAACTGTCTCCTGAATGAGGGTACACTACCTAAAAGTTTACTGCTCCTCGACTGAAACCTTTATTTAGCTACCAACTAGATTAAAATAGGTAGAACATCCTACAGTGATCACCACTAGCCAGATATACTCGCTTTTCAAAATAAATCCCCCAAATCTAAAATAGCTTTTTAGCCTATTGCTAATGATAGTTGCCCGCTAATGATAAATTCTATGTGCTCTGGGGATGGTAAATTATTCTAAGGAAAATCTGAAATTTAAAATATATATCTTTGCTAATAGGAAGATTCTTTGTGATTGTGGTGTTTTCCTACATTCCAGTGCTTCTGTTCTCGAGTGGACACAGGTCTCCAACACAGAATGTCTGAACTTTTTGCTTCTAGAAGCATTTCTGAGGAACGCATTCAAGGAAACGGGTTCAAATGGAAATCCTTCCGCTCCGTAGGAGCCAGCAGCAGCCGGGGAGGGGGGGCGGGAGGGGGGGATGTATTTAACCTTCAGCCAACGGCTCAGCCAAGTTGAAATTATTGATAGCCCATCAGCGATGATCAAGATGGAGAGAGCAAGTGAAGAGGTGCCCCCACCCCCTGCCATACACAGACACACGCACACACACACATGCACGCACACGCATGAGAATCATGGCACTGATAACAGGGCCCGAAGCTGTGTGTGGCCTCAGCCCGCCTGGTCACTGAGCTCAGCTGGAAGGAAATCAAACTGTTCGGTTGGGGCCGCCCTCCAATCCGTCACGGGGGTAATGGTGTTTGGCTCCAGTCGGGTCGTGTGTCAGCAGAGATACATCTCCACAGCCCCCCAAGAGCGCCTTAAGATCACACGCCGCTGCCCTGTACAGATGGGGGCGGGGGTGCTGATGGATGGGGGTCTCAGACCACGGAGACGCATTTTACCTCGTGCAGCAGGTAACGGTTCATCTCCGCCCCAGAGATCAGAGTGGCTTTGATAGAATATTCATTCCGCGGGAGGCAGATGGGACATTTCTGCTGCTAATGTCCTGCGCGAGAAAGGAGGTGGCCTCCGCCCCGCGCCGCCTCCCTCCCTGCTCCTCCGTCCCTCCGCCTGAAGTCCCCCATGCAGAGAAGGGGCCGTCTTGGGTCCCTGAGGTTGAAATTGGATTTGATGGACAGCAAACGGGACTAGCCAGCTAGATGTGGTCAGTGCTCAGGCACTGGACACAGCAGCGAGAACCAGCCGGCTAGTGTGAGGATTGCGGGAGACCCCCATGCCATGAAAAGACGAGAAGCAATCTGAGGGGTCACGGGATCCGTCACCCGTGGAGAGCGGGTGGCCCGAGAGCGGCCTCCTTCCAAGTCAGCTCGTCGGTCAGCCACGGGCCACGGTCCTCCTGTCCCCAGGAGCCAGGGGAAGCGTGGACAGGCACCAGCTGATCACTGAGCCCCAAATGAACAGAGTGAAAAGCAGAAGAGGATGTGGTCCCCAAAGACAATCACCCTGGACCTGGAGACCAGGGGCGAGCGAAGGACGGAAACACGAGGGCGAGACACTGAGCGCTACGCGCACGTGCGGCTGTGTTACCTGCGCCTGCGTGTTGCCGACAAATTCACGACCCCCGAGTTTAGGGGAGCAAGAAGGGGTTATTCTTTCCTACGAGTCTCACAGCTCCTAGGCCAGCTGGGCGGGAGAGCTCATACCAAACCCAGGAGCCTGTCACACTATAGCCACAGGATTGCTGCGAGAGGGGCAAAAGCTCACGTGCTAGACGCAAGTCTGCCCAAATTATGCCAAAGCACACCAAAACGACTGAACCGGCTCTCTCCACTGACCACCTACCCATGGAGGAGTCCCACCCACTCTAGGCTGAGTCTTCTCCTGTCAATCAGACGCTGTCCTGCAGGTTTGCCCAGGGCTGGTCTCAGCTACTGATTCTGCACAAATGTGCCCAGAGCTCGGTTTTCAATAGTCACATTCGTAGAAGAATGTGCACAGGTGCAGTAGCTCGTGCCTGTAACCCCCGTACACATATAGAATGAGACCATATACATGGGTAGCAAGATGGCTCAGCAGAGAAAGAGGCTTGCTGCCAAGCCTGATGACTTGAATTCACTCCCCAGCTCAATGGCAGGAAGAGCTGACTCCTGACCTGCCCACACATCCATTAACTGACTGAGCAGATTTTCCAAAGTGAGGAAGCATCTCTTCTGCATCCATCTTTTGTCAAGTTGACATTGTAACTATCACGGACGATAATATATTCTGAAACTTGGGCAGCGGTGGGTGTGTAACTCAATAGTGGTACTTTCCTCTACCTGCATAAGACCCTCAGGTTTGATTGCCAGACCTGAAAATAAAAATTCTACTTGAAATATTTATCTCTCTATTTATCTATCCATCTGTTTATTTACGGCAGAGTCTCTTGTAGCCAAGGCTAACGTTGAACCCACCATGTACCTAAGGACACCTTGAGCTTCCCCTTCTTCTGCCGTCCTCTTCCAAGTGCTAGAACCACAGGCGTGTGCCCAGCTCCTGATCGTGTGGCGCTGAGGATGGAACCCACGGCCAAGGGCAAGTACCTGACCAGCTGAATTGCATTCTTAGCTCCTCCATGCGTGCGTGCGTGCGTGCGTGTGCGTGTGCGTGTGTGTGTGTATGTGTGTGTGTGTGAGACAAAGCACTGTGTGTACTTGTGGAGGGTGACTTCAGGAATCATCCTGGATTGCGTCTATCTCCTTTTTGCTTTGCTCTGGGATTTCCCAGGCTCTGCCTTCCAGGGCTGGATGTGTGAGCTTCCATCCATTGACCTGGCTTTTTTTTTTTTTAATTTTAAAAATTACGTTATTGATTTACTTCTTTACTCTGTGTGTGTGCATGCATGCGTGTGTGCATGTGTGTGTGCGTGAGTGCGTGTGCGTGTGCATGTGTGTGTGTGTGTGTATGTGTGTGTGTGTCCCTGTGGAGGACTAAGAGTGACTTCAAGAATCATTCTGGATTGCTTCCACCTCCTTTTTGTTTCACCCACCAGAGCCGGAAGTACAGGCTGCTGCCATTTTCATCTGATGTTTTCACATGGGACCTGAGATCCAAACTCAGGACCTTCTGCTTGCAAGGCAGAGTCTTAACCCCTGAGCCATCTCTCCAGTCCCCTCCCACCCTTGCAACCTGGCATTTTTTTTGTGGAATCTGGGATCTGAACTCGGGTCCTTCTGCTTCGTGGCAGAAGCTTAACCTCTGAGTCATCTCTCCAGCCCAATTCTATTTTTTTTTAGAGTAAGTTTAAAAGTGACCCCTCAGGGTTGGGAGACTGAGCTATCTAGAGGCAGATTAATTAATAGAGAATAGTTTTTGAAGGGCTCAGAGGTTTCTATGTCACATACTTAATTTTTTTCACATATTTAAAATAATTTCACATTTTAAATCAGATGTGAAGCAATATTTAACTATAAATCCACTTCGTAGGTATTATATATGAGACTATGTGGCAATATAAAGACCAAAGAATTAAATATGATTATCTCTGATAAGACTATGTTTGGTTATACTATTTTTATCTAGCTTTTTTATTTATGTGGGACTTCAAAATGTTAAATGGATATACATTGTATTTGCAGTGCATAAAATTTATTTTCACTTTGTACTGTGTGTTCATGTACTTTAGTAATTCCCAGTCTTAAAATTATTAGCTTATACTATAAAAATGTAATTGTTTCATCTATAATTCAATTAACCTCTACAATATATAATGTACTTCCAAGTCAGTGTAAGACAGTCTTCCCACATAAAATATGGATGAGGATCATATTTGGGAATATTATTTATCTGCCTTGTTACCGATTGAGCCTTGAAAATTTTCCTTTGGGGAAAAAAAATTGTCTGTAATGGAAGCAGCTCCTTTCCGATTTGCAATGGAACAGCTACAAGACAGAGGCTCTTCTAACTACTGTCAATCATATGTAGAGATGCAAAATAATTACCCTTGCTGTTATGGCCCCAATATCTTGCATTGCTTTTCTTCATTTGTTCAGAATCGCACTGTGATTATAAACTCTGTGCTAAAGAATAGTTAGAAAAGCCAAGACTGAAATGATCAGTGTTATAGTTGGGCCCAGGTGTCAACTTGACAGTTGAGGGTTCGAGCTCTGGGCACATTTGTAGAGTTAACATTGGTTGAGTTAAACCCAGAGCAAACCTGCAGGAAACTGTCTAGCTGATGGGGAAGGCCCAGCCCATGGTGGGTGGGATTAGGCCTTGGAATAAAATACAGAGAGCTGGTTGAGAGAATTGGCCTTCTTGTGTACACTTGGCCAGACATGCTGGTCTGGCAAGTAAGGATCGTCCCTCTCTCAGCTGTTATGTAGAGATTGGCCCTGGTGTTGGTGTGAGCTCCTCCATCAAGCTGGACTGAGAACTGTAACCAGATAATCGTAAGAGACAATAAACCCCTTGTTCCCTTAAGCTGTTTGATGGTGATTTATCAGCAGCCATGCAGGCAAACCGTTATAATCAGTAATGTTGTTAGTGGACCAGATCCCTCCTTTTTCCACAATGAGTGATTAATTACAGATAGTCATTAGTTGAAATGAAATGTGTCCACATCCTTGTCGTCTGCAGAAACCACCCAATTCTAGGTGGACGTAGGCTTTCGGAGCGTAGATCTTGAAGAGGAAGTCTGTCGTGGTCTCCCAAGCCCCCTAGCAGGCTGAGCAGACACAGCTGGCCTAGGGAACATCTGGTGACAATACCATGCGCCTCTGTCCTAGGTCCTGTTCTTTCCCGGAGCAAGTACCATTTCCAGCCAGTTCATGGCTGGAAACCTCCCGCCTTGTCCCCGGAACCTGCTTGTGGGAAGCAGCTGCCAGGAACAAGTTACAACAGCAGCGTTTGGCACGGGCACCACCAAGCTGGGAAATTGACATGAGTGAGGCCAGGTGGTAACAGGTCTGGACCCACAAGGCTGACATCGGGATCCAGCTAAGGACGAAGCCCCCCTCCCCCCTCGTTCCTCCATAAGATTGTTTGGGCAGAGCCGATCTTGCACAGAGCACCTGCTTTGCCATGAAAGAGCAGCAGCATCCTTAGTCTACCTGTCCCACGGCCCCTGCCGATGCAGGGCTATTATTGACTTATTTATATAATAAACGCTTGGGCTGATCTGGATGCGGCCGAGACTCCATCCGAGCCAGTTTGCTCCCCCAGTCCCAACTTGTCTACATATCTTTCCTTTTCTTCATTCTTGCATCACCCCAACTTCTGAGCCCTGTTATTCTCTTAAATGTTTCATCCATCATTGAGGGAGACAGATGAGGAGACTCTAGACTTGGCTCTGAGCCAGATGAGACCCAAAAAGTAAACCAGCCATCCGGTGGGAAGGTCGCCTGCTCTCAGGCACCTGGTGTGGGACTTAGAACATGATCTCTTGGGGGCGCGAAGACTTTAAAGGAAAATCCTGAACTAGGAAGCTAAACACATGAATATCCGGGAATTTAACAGAACGGGACCCGAATGCATTAAAGAAGAAAAGGCCTATTCTCTATAATGTCGCAAAACCAAGCCCAGGAGACAAGACCTCAGACTTGTCATAGAGGTGACAATGAGTGGGAATCTTAGGGGGCAGGTGAAGGGGAGCCCCCATTGAAGGTCTGCCCAAGGAAGGACCAGTTGGTCTGCCACAGAGGCCTGAATGCTCACTAGAGCAGATGATACAGAGGGAACCCAGGGACCCATAGAAGCAGACAGACAGGAGAGTGGGAGGAAGTGAGATGAAGGGAGTAGAGGAAAGAAGGAAAGGGGGGAGGAAAGGGAGGGAGAGAGGGAGAGAGGAAAGGAAAGGAGGAAGAGATGAAGGGAGAGAAGGAGAGAGGAAGGGAGGGAAGGAGGAAGGAAGGACAGGGACTGAGGGAAGGCAGGGATACTTACTCAATATGCCTGTAAAACTAGGAAAAAATAATGAAATAAAAAGAAGGGACACTGAGCCACTATTGACCTACCATGAAGTTTGGTTCAGGAAGTCTTGGGTAAATACAGTGAACGTAGGGAAGTTCCTCTTCCTAGAACTGAGAGCTGATCTGGTCTCTGTCTAGAGGTTAAATGTTGACCAGAGGCAGAGGGAAGCGGCTGGCTTCACCTCCAGTAGTTTAGTGAACTAAGAGCAACCCCAAGCAGCCACCACTATGCAGATTCCTTATCCTTCTCCCCTGCAGGTGTTTTGTGGGTGTATGTGGGTGTGGATGGGTATGTGGGTGTGGGGTACCAGAGGGTATTTGAGTGTGCGTGCCTGTGAGACCCTTGTTCTACCTCCTTGTTGTTTTGCTCTGCGGTTTCCCAGGCTCTGCCTTCCAAGGCAGGAACTGCAGGCTGCCACCATGGTATCTACCCAGCATTTTTACATGGGATCTGGGATCTGAACTCGGGTCTTTTTGCTTAGGAGGCAAACCCCTGAATCTTCTCTTCACCCCTCCATCTTCCCATGAAGTTTGGTTCAGGAAGTCTTGGGTAAATACAGAAATCTTAACAATCACTGATGTACATTCATGACTGTGGTCAGTGGAATCATCTTCTATTGTGGGTTCAACCGTCAACCACTTAAAGACCAACAGATAATGTACCTACCGTTCGTCCTGAGTCCCAGGGAGATTCTAATCACACGATCAGTTCCACGTTAGGCCACCAGAGCCCACCCGGAACCCAGCCGATTTTCATGGGCACCAGCTAGATGCCCACTGATGCCTCCTCCGTGAAAGGTGTTTGATGATGTTAGAGAAGCAGAAGTATCGAAACCACCCAGTCTGCATTTTGAGACCATTAAATCTAGCAGGGCAGCCAATCGGTACAGAAATAATCTCATGCAAATCATGAACTCTGTGATATACACAGAAGCCCTGAGAATACAGGGAAATGAAGGGAAGTTTTGTCTGCCCTCCAGCCGCTCCTGAGTGCTGTGCCAGGTGTTGGTTCGTGGCTTAGGGCTGTGCCAAGTCCCTGCCTACCATCCACAGCACAGGGCGGCGCTGAAAGACCACACGAGTGGGCTGTGAGGGACTCTGCGGCAGCCCCGGGAGAGCTGCGATGGAAGGAGAGAAGCAAACGGCAAGGCTGGTTAGGAGCGGAGAGTGGGAGGAAGGAGATACACCCGGCACCCAGCTGAGGACAGAGGTGAGATTGGAAAGAAATTGATTCCAGAGTCACCTTAGAGACAAGAACTTAAGAGCACAGGGCAAAGCACCCAGAGGCGAGATGGTTTCTTGGTGTCATAGTTAGGCACAGGTGTCAATTTGAAGGTTGAGGGTTCAAGTTCCGGGCACATTTGTAGGCAATTAGTAGTTAAGCCCAGAGCAGACCTGCAGGAGGTTGTCTAGCTGATGGGGAAGGTCCAGCCCATGGTGGGTGGGACTAGGCCCTGGACAGGTGAGTAACGTACAGAGAGCTGCTTGAGGAAGTTGGCATTCTTGTGCACACTTGCTGAGACTGGTCTGGCAAGTAAGGACTTTCCCTCTCCTGGCCGTTATGTGGACATGGTGTGGCCGGTTCCCTCGGCCTGGTGCTGGTGTGAGCTCTCCTGCCAAGCTGGACGAGCAACTAGAACCAGGAATCATAAGAGAAAAATAAACCCTTTGTTCCCTTAAGCTGCTTGATTTTATCAGTGACCGTGCAGGGTAACTGCGGCACTCGGGTTCCAACATGGAAAACTGAGCTGCAGGGTGGAAACGCATTTCCAAGGACTCAGTGTCTAGAGTCCTTGCTATTTGTGAGATAGCAATGTGCCCATTTCAGCTAAAAATACTATTTATTGTCCTTCGTGCTGACGGTGGAGTATCATCCCAGAACATAGAGGCAATTTATGTGGATTCCAGATATTTGAACTCGGGTCCTCGTGTTTGTACGGAAAGGACTCTTTCCCAGCCCCACGTGAGAGGAAAAATGCAGATCCTGAGTGTACTGAACAGAAAGGGCTCTACAGGGGCTGGAGAGATGACTCCGGGGGTTAAGACTCTGCTTCACAAGCAGAAGGTCCTGAGTTTGGATCCCAGGTCCCACATAAAACTGTCAGGGGGAAATGGCGCTGCACTTCCAGCCCTGGTGGGCGGAGCCTGGGAAACCACAGAGCGAAACATGAAGAAGGTAGAAGCAATCCAGGATGATTCCCAAAGTCACCCTTGGGCCTCCACAGGGACACACGGTGCTCTCTGACACACACAGACACACACACACACACACACACACACACACACAGAGTAAATAAATAAAATATTAAAATAGAAAGGGCTCTACAGGCCGCCATGAGGGAGAATTAAGAAAATCCATCTGTTCGCCAAATGAGAAAAGACTTAAAAAAAAAAAAAAGTATGACCCGCTCCCCCCCCCCAAGGTTTATCTGTCTGGATAAATATAATTAGGAATGGCGGCTGCTTTATTAGCATCGCGTTTCTGTGTTTGCAGGGGTATTAAAGGTGTTCACAAAGCTCACAACAAATACGGTCGGCTTCTGGTTTTTCAGGAGCAAGAACGTGACTTGGGAGAAGCCAGGGAGCCAAGCGTGAGCACTCGGGCAAATTAACACTTCCTATATTCGAAGCAGGATCGGGTGGCTTCCTTCTTAGCTGATTTGCATACACTAATTGCTGGTTCTGAGTAAATGCACAGTGATCACCTACACAATTACATTCATAAATTAATATCTTTCCCTCACAATTATTTACACACAGAAAGAAACAGTATAAATAACTTCAAAGCTGTGTCTACACTTACATAATGAAGTGGTTAATTAAAGTAATGAGCTAGTTAATGACAAGCCCCCCAAATTTTTCATGAAATGTCCATATAAGGGAGAAAGCAATGTCGTCGCCTGAGTAATTATCATAATTGCCTCAATATTTGGTTTCACGTTTTACGTGGATATATGCCCTGGATTACACTTTGGTGATAAATCTGAGTTACGCTTCCATTTCTCACGGACAGATGGATGCTGAGGCTAATTGCCAAGAGAACAGAGTTATCGCACGGGAGGGCAACAGGCCCATCCAGCAGGGTGGAGGAAGACATTGAACACAGTTCAGAACTAGTTCCAATGAGCCCCCACCCTCCATACCACTTGCCATGCTCAGCCCCTGTGGAGAACCGAAGGGGACCTCAGGAATCATCCTGAATGGCTTCTACCTCCCTTCGGTTTCACTCTGGGATTTCCCAGGCTCCGCTCTCCGGGGCCAGGAGTGCAGGCTCCTGTTTTTTAGATGGGACCTGGGATCTGAACTCAGGACCTTTTGCTTGCCAGGTAGAGTCTTAACCCCTGAGCCATCTCTCCAGCCTGAGGCGCCTATTTCTTCGGAAGGAGAGGCCTCCGGCTCTAAACGGGACAGGCTGTCCCCAGAGAATGCTTGCTTCCTACCTGAACTCCAGAGACCAACGGCAGCACGCAGCCGCTTGGGTTGAGACAGCCACCTCGCTGTCTGGGAGCAGCTCCTGCCCTGTCCCTGTTTCAACTGATGACATCACCATTCACCCAAATGGCATCACCATCAACACAGTGGCATCACCATACCCCTGGAGGACATTATCTATCCAATGATATCATCCTAGGCCCAAGTGACGCCATTATGTATCCAATGACATCACAATATACCTGGATGGTGTCACCGTCAGCCCAGTGGAGTCATCATTGTCTACCCAATGACGTCATCCTGAGCCTGCGTGATATCATCAACTGTCCAACGGCATCATCGTGCACCTGGATGATGTCATCTTCTTTACAATGACATGGCCATGCCCCCAGATGATGTCACCACGGGCAGCCAGCAGAACTCTCACGGTCATCCTCAGGTCTGCGTCTTCCCTTGTATCAGTCTGGGCGGCCATAATATCTCGTCTCCAGCTTTTTCGCTGAGCCCCCTGCCTGTACCCTGGACCCCTGACCCCACTTTAGAGCTCCATAGTGTATGTTCAATGCACTAGTCAGAACCATTTTTCTTTGTTCCTTTTTTCCCATGTGTTATGTGCATTTGCATGCGTGTGGCACACAAGTGCGTACAGATGAGCACGTCCTATGTCTGCGTGTGGGCGGAGGCCCCAAGTGCGTACAGATGAGCATGCGCCTATGTCTGCGTGCGGGTGGAGCCCCCAGGTGGACATTAGATGCCTCCTTCCATCGCTCTCTACCTTACTGTTTGAGGTAGTGTCTCTCTGTTCAACCCAGAACTTGGCAATTAGCTAATCTAGCCCAAGGATCCCCGTCTCAGCTACTGGAGGACTGGAATGACAAGATGGCTGTCATATCTGCCTAGAACATTTACATGAATTCTGAGGATTTGAACTCTGATCCTCACACTTGTGCCGCAAGTACCTTAACCACTAGGATTCTCCCCAGACCAGAAGGATTTGTTTAATCTCACCATCTTTTGACACTTCTGCAATTAAATCTGCGCCTTGGGTGTAGCTTAGGCTGTCGTGGCCATCAGAAGTTCAGCTTCCAGGAGAGGCAGGGACCCAGGTGGCCAAGAAGGGGAGAGGAACCGGAAGGAAACCAGCAGCTGCGGGAAACAGGACGCAGCGCAGCCTGCAGACCTGTGCCTGCGTGTGAGTGACGCACGGCACTCGTCATCTCTAGAACACAGGATACACGTCACCATCTCTAGAACGCAGGACACCGCGCACCTGCCCAGCCTCGCCACACGCCACTCACCATCTCTAGAACGCAGGACACACGTCACTGTCTCTAGAACGCAGGACACCGCACGCCTGCCCAGCCTCGCTGCAAATCACTCACCCTCCCCATAATGGATGCAAGAAGCACTAGGCAACAAACTGGGTTCCAGCCTCCGGACAAAAAGATAAAAAAAAAAAAAAAAAACCGGGCCTGGAATGTAGCGCAACTTGTCAGCTGGTCAGCTGAGACTGTGCCAGCCTAACACGCATGAAGCCCTGTGTTCAGACCCCAGCCCCACATACAGTACATGTGTTCACAGAGACACATACCTGGAAAGGGCTAGATCATGTGCACACCACACGGTAAATTTAAGGCCAGTCAGGGACACATGAGACCCTGTCCTTCCCATACACAAAAAACCCCATTGAACATGGGTCTAAAATTTAAAATAAAATGAGTTCTAAGAAAGAAAGCCAAACAAAACCATATTTGGAAGAAAAACTTGCTTTCAATGAAAGAAAATAAAACTTTAAGTCTTTAAACAAATACAGGTATTATCCATGAAGAAATAGATGTAAGAATAATAACAGAGTTAAAAATGAAACTACAGGGGTTTTAACAGTTGTGTCATAGTTGGATACAGGTGTCGACTTGATGGTTAGGCTTCGAACTCTGGGCATATTTATAAGCAGTTAAGCACAGAGCAAATCATGCAGGAGGTTGTCTAGCTGATGGGAAAGACCAGCCCATGGTGAGTTCTGGACAGGTGAATAAAATACTGAGAGCTGGTTGAGGAAGTTGGCATTCTTGTGTACACTTGGCCAGACATGCTGGTCTGAAAAAGAAGGATCATCCCTCTCTCAGCTGTTATGTGGCTATGGTGTGGCCCTCGGCCCTGATGTTGGTATGAACTCTCCTGTCAAGCTGGACTAAGAACTTGTAACCAGACTATCATAAGAGAATAAACCCCTTGCTCCCTTACGCTGTATGATGGCGATTTTATCAGCAACCATGCAGACTAACTGCAACACTCTCTCGGTCCTACCACACATACAACTGGTAATTTCCTGATTTGCAGGTAGTGTCCTCTCCATTGAGGGGGTGGGGGATGGTGGGCCTATCCATCCCTAGTTAGGGGATCTAATTAGGTCTTCTGGTGATTTCAAAGCAAGCACAAGCACCCACTACTTCGCCAGGTCCCCAAAGATCCAACCCAAGAAAGTGACAGCTGAAGAGCTGGCGTGGGGGGGAGGGGGCACGGAAGAGAATTACCAGGCACATTAACACTGGAAGGATGTTAGAAGTGCAAGCCGGGGCTGGAGAGGTGGCTCAGGGGTTAAGCCTCTGCCTTGCAGGCGGAAGGTCCTGAGTTTGGATCCTAGACCCCACGTATAGATGCCGGGCGGAAGTGGGGGTGGCCTGTGCTTCTGGTCCTGGTAGGGCGGAGCCTGTGAATCCCGGGGCAGAGTAAACAAGGAGATGGAGGTGGTCCATGGGGGTTCCCGAATTCGCCCGTGGTTCTACACACACACACATTTGAATAAATAATAATAATAAAAAAAAGAAGTGCAAGCCAAGATAATTTCATCTCCTCATGACCTTCTATGCTCAGAAAGATCAGCATTTCTGTTTATCTGAAAGATAACAACAGTAGTTTTTTTTTTATCTTTCCATTTGCTTATATAGTCAAGTTAGGAGGTAGCATTACCTTTAATCGTTACCTACTACTCCCTTTGAGGAACAAAGAATGTGTACTTAAAATTAACAGTATTTTCATGCTAAAAACGAACTACACTCCCGTGTTCAATACTTTCTTAAATCATAACTGTGGGCACAAGGCTATTCTGAAGTGTAATAAATGATGTGTTCTAACTTCTAATAATGGCTGGCGTTACTTACGACCCTTTCTGTAGGAATAGCCAATAAAAAAGATCATATTTTTAGCATATACATATCATTTTGAAGACCCGAATATTCAGGAGTGAGTCCATTTATTTAATTTACGGCCATGTGGAGGCCATTCTCGAGTAGCATTTTATGGCTCTACACTCATCAATATCCGATACCCTAAATTTTCTTTTCCGGCCCCTCTCTGCGCCCTTGCCAGACCTGAATTACCTTTGTTATTGTACTTCACCTCTTTCAATATCTCCTCCGTTTCTTTGGGAAATGAACTCACCCACTGGAAGTCAAAATGAGCTTTGAAACCCCTAAGACTTAAAACACTTTAACTCCATCTATCATACCATTACGGGAAGATCACGGGCCACTTGATTTATGAAGGACTGTGTTTACATTTATCTCATTTAATCTGACTTATGAAAAATGCTCTCTGAACAGCAATAAGAACAGAAATGCATACTAAAACTTGAGTGTATTCTTTTTTTTATTTTTTTTTTTATTTTTTTTTATGTTATTCAATTGTGCGTGTGTGCGTGTGCGTGTGTGTGTGTGTGTGTGTGTGTGTGTGTGTGTGTAGAACCACCGGCGAATTCAGGAACCACCGTGGACGCCTCCACCTCCTCCTTGTTTACTCTGCCCTGGGATTCACAGGCTCCGCCCTACCAGGGCCAGAAACACAGGCCGCCCCCGCTTCCGCCTGGCGTCTATACATGGGATCTGGGATCCGAACTCAGGACCTTCCACCTGCAAGGCAGAGGCTTAACCCCTGAGCCACCTCTCCAGCCCGAGTGTATTCTTTTTTCTCTTTTCAAAGTTTTAAAAAAAAATTAAATGCTGTTGTATTTCTATCCCTTTCATTCTATTAAATAAAAAAAGAAACTCAGTAAAAGAGTCATCTTATAAAGAACATATCCTATGCAGAGATAAGCATTTGTAAGGAGTCCTGCATAAACATGTAAGATACACCAAAACATTGGATGTGACTCACAGAAACCCGGATGGGTAAGCATACTTCAAATGGCGTTGAGGAAATGATCAGAGATTTCTTTCATTCAGAGAACTGCATGATTCACTCCGGAAGATTCCTTGTCTGGCCAGTAAATCCACGATAACATCCATTCCCATCTCATGGATCAATTTGTCTCTTTTGCCACTGTGTACTGCGGCAGCCACAGAGCCCAGAGGTCTTCAACTCAAGCTGGTTCTGCAAGAGGCCTCCACCACTACCTTGCATTTATTTGAATGGATAAGAAAAATAATCGTGGGGCTGGAGAAGTGGCTCAGGGGTTAAGCCTCCGCCTTGCAGACGGAAGGTCCTGAGTTCGGATCCCAGATCCCACGTATAGACGCCAGGCGGAAGCGGGGGCGGCCTGCGCTTCTGGTCCTGGTAGGGCGGAGCCTGTGAATCCCGGGGCAGAAGGAGGTGGAGGCGTCCATGGTGGTTCGCGGATTCGTCCGTGGTTCTACACATACACAGACACACACACACACACACACACACACACACACACACACACACGCATATGCACACAGTTGAATAAATAATAATAATAATAATAAAAAGAAAAATAATCGTGGCTTGGCTTTATTTTATATGCACCAGAAGTCATTCTAAACCGCAGCTTCTGGCTAGATATTTAGATATTTATTTATGGCTAGAACACCCTCTTTTTTGAATTGCTCTATGCCATCAATCACCAGAAACCGTCAAACTTGGGCAGCCCATCTTCGGTGCTCAACTGTCCCTTCTATGGATTCTCCTGGCGACCAGTTTCTTGTAATGATTGTGGTCACCATCCCCAGTCTGACTTTGGTATTTTTTAAATGGAATGAAGAAAATCATCTTTATCCTAACAACATAAATGTTTAACTGTGTTCCAAAGTTTTCAGCCTAAGATAGGCACTAACTTCAGGTTTTCAAAATTGTACTGGAAAGAGCAGTAACCACTGGCCCTAATTTATGGTTTATAAATTTAGAAAAGAATAAATCTAATATATTAGTCAATGACAATAACCAAACCTAACATGAATGCTTTCAGAGAGAGAGAGAGACAATGTTACAAAGTACAGAGGTGGGAGGTCAAAGAACAACTTTCAAAGTCGGGTCTCTCTGCATTTGACTCCAAGTGTGGAACTCAGTGATCAGTTTTGTGAGCCGGTGCCTTAACCATCTGAGTTATTACAAATTCCTTGTTTCTTACGAACAAGTCTCATCAGTCCTGGTAAATGATCGGCAACTCAGAAGTGAGTTCAAGCCACACCCACACACCTGGCACTGCCTTGTGACTGCAGGAAATAAATAAGAAGTTGATTTTGTTTAAAAAAAATCAATAAAGCTTTATAGTATGTATCTACCTATCTCAAAATGAAACATTTTGCTAGCAAATAACTTACATGCTCAAGTGTAACTATTTCCTAGACTTGTTTTGTCTTGTGAGCCTCAGAATTTACAATCCTATAGGATCTCAGTGGGGAAGATGTGGGTCATTGCCCTTTTTCTAGCTTGTCTGAGAAATGCAGCACCAATGACTTATTTGATAAAATATGTTTTCTTCCCAAATTGCTCTTTCCTTTCTCATTTAGAAAATTTGGACTGGTAGAAAAATATAAAATAATTTTAAATGCACAAACAAAATAAAGACCACCCCCCCCAAAAAAATTGCTCAGTACGTCAGATAATAGAGTTTTAATGTATTTCTGCTGTCAGGTTAGTGTATCTGTGTGATAATTTTATGTGACAGTGTAATTAAGTTGTAAAACATTTCCCATTTCCTATGTATTTTATCTATTTATCATCATTTATTTCTTTACCTTCCTTTCCTGCAATAAATATTATTGTAAGGAGAGTTAAGTAAGTTAAACCAATGCAATTACTTCTACAGACTGAAATTAACTTCATATATCAAACTTGCACACATTTATACAAAGCACCTACAACTTGCCTGGTATAAATAAATGCGTTTATTGCAGTATATTTATGATGTCACCGTGGTTTCCATGTTTGCCTTCCTTTTGAGTGATGATATATATATTTAAACTTGACATTTTAACAGTATTTTCAAACAATTTCATTCATTATCAAATAACCATTTATTACTCTGTGGCAATTCCATACCATTTACTGAACCCTTTAGACACTCCTAAACAATGATTTATCAACCAATATACAGCTTTTAATGCTTATCACAGCAAATATAGGAAGTAACATTAAGCAGGGACTTGACAAGCAATAACTAAATTATCTTTCAAAAACAAACTTGATGAGTCATGTTTAGAAACATCCAGTCTGCGTTTATAGCCGCGCTAGAAATTAAGAGAAGTATATCAGACTGCCTATCAGCTATGTATTAAGATGGTTAATCATAAAACCAATATGGATCTTGGCCATATCGCCCTGAATGTTGATCCTGGAGGGAGGGAAGGGGAAAGGGTATTTTGAATGTCTTGGGCTCTTGTTCTACTTGGAAGTTTTTTGTGTCTCTCCTAGGAGGAAAAATCTGCTGCTCAGGAAAGACATGTACGTCGGGCCAACAAATCAGGGTCAATCCACGTGGACCGTGTTGTGTGAGACAAATGACTACTTACAATAATCCCATCTGCTCCCTGCCCACGAGACACCTCAAGCGGCTCGTTTGAATCCTCCTGAGGACTGAGCACGTCCTCCTCATTGGAGCGTCCCACGGAAGTTATGGGGCCGGGAACTTTTATTAGAAGGAGGAAATTGAATTTCTCAGCTCTCGGAAGGCGCGTCCAGCGCAGAACAAGAGTGCTGTCTGTACAGGGGGTCACCCACAGTGGACCACCTCGGAAGTAAGACAGCCCGGAACGGAATCGATGCTGAAAGTTAAGATTTCAAAAAAAAAACAATTAGCCAGGGCCGGAAAAAGGACAAGCTTCCTTTGAATAGGGTCATTTACATAAAACATTAAACCTGATAAAGGTGTCTGTCATCCTGTGGGACGGCCTCTATTCCTTCCACTAGCCACACGCAGAATGAATTAATTTGACACTAATTGCAGAAGGATTCAATTTATTCAATCTCTGTAGACGACTCCCTGACTATTAAAATTAAATGGAGATAAAAATGAATTATTCTTTCCGAGCTCAAAAATTAAACAGCAAACCAATTTACGAGGGTGTGGGAGAAAGACAGGCAATGGAGGAAACAGGCTGCGGCGCTTCGTTTTCTGAAATAAATTGAGGGGAGAAGTGTAATTTTGGACTGATTTATTAATTTAGCCAAAACATCCCTAATGTGGGAGACTCCTTGGAAATGTAGCCTAGCTAGAAGAATCTAAAGAACACACACATTTTATTAATAGCTTAAAAATATATAGCTAGAAATACATTTACTTAGAAAAGGGAGAGGGTTAGTATTTGTTTCTTTTTAAATTTTTTTTTATTTACTTAGAGAGAATCCTTCTGCAATTAGATGCACACATGCATGTGTCAGTGGAGGTCAGGCAACAAGTTTTAGAAGTCAGTTTTTGTTTTCCACCATGCAGGCTTTGGGTGTTGAACTCAGGTGGCCAGGTTTGCATGCGGGCACTTTAACCACTGAATTATCTCACCAATCCCAGAGAGAACCGCTTTGCTCCTAATTAAAACAAATACTACTTCTTCAGGTAGAAGTCACAAGAGAGAACTTATTTCAAGTGATGTCACAACTGAGAAGAAAGTCTGACAAGTAAACTTAGGGGACTTCTTGCTTTGCCTTTAGCAAAAATGATCACCTCAAGGCAGCGCCTGTGGCTCCCTAAAAATAAGGGTTTCTTCATCTGTCCCTGCCTGCTCTCGAGTCCAAAAATATGAAGCCCCCTCCAGGGAAACAGGAAATCTACCAACTGGACTTGAGTTCATAATTCTACAACACACCTGCCAGTTGGGGGTTCACAGCTTCTTCAAGTTTGCTGTACAAACCCGAGAACTCCAACGCTCTCTTGTGAATATCCACATTCTTCAAGATTGTGGGTTGTTTGGTTGGAGAAAACAGAAAAGAAAAAGGCAGAGCGTACACGTGTAAGACGCCATATTCCAGAGCCTTATTTCATGATAGCTACATAGTATTTCAATGAATTCCTAAAAATGCTATTAAACCAAGCAGTAGACCATATGCCAAATTAGGACAAATGAATCTCTGGGGCCTCATAAGTGACTGACAAGGAAATGAAAGGTGGGGTGGGGGGGTTAGGCAACTTGTCCAGTGTCAACAGAGCAAGAGCAAATTGAAGACTGAGGAGCTTCTTCTAACCTTAGCCCAGCCTGCAGCCTTTCACCTTAGCGGAATCTACCTTGAACCACCACACACACACACACACACACACACACACACACACTGCCTTATATTGACGTGTGACCTATTAAAAGGGAAGTGCTCCGTTCAAAAAGAGAATATCTAAAATGTTAGAAATGAAGGATTCTTTTTAAAAAATCGCACGAAGTTTCTGTCACTTCATCTTTTCCTATTACGCATGCCTATATAAGAATATAGACATCGGAGGTAAAAAACAAATCTTCCTTTTTTTTTTTTTGCTAGTAAGCAAAATTATGGAAGATTAACAGCGAAGGGCGGGCTGAGGCTGTGGCACAGTGGTAGGGCACCTGCCTAACGCGTGTTTTTAAAAATCACTTGCTGCCTCGAAACAAAAGTGATTCCACTTTGAAGATGTGGGATGAATGCGCGACCCTTCGGTAGTCTGGAGAAGGAGACACACCACGAGTGACCACGGAACAGAGACTTGAACACTTTTCCTTTACTCAGCTCAGAACGAACAGCAACACGGCCATCAGTCTGCATCGTGACCGTTTTGTTATTAATCAACTCATTTGTCCAAATACATTCATAGTGCCAACATGTCACATCTTTAAGAATGAAATCGGGGGAGGGAGAACTGGTAAAAAATTTTAAAATGTATAATTAAATTTTTAATAAAAAAATAAATAAATAAAATTAAAAAAAAGAATGAAATCTACCTTCCTTTTCCAGCATTACGGTCTCTTTATTTTAATCCTAAGCCAATCACGGTAATACTGTGTTGATACATCTTTTCTGGCAAGAGCATTAACTTGCAAACCTATTTTTAACTTATGACTTTAAATTTTAATTATTGATCTAATTAACTTTTTTTTTGCAGTGACCTCTGTTCAAGGTAGAAGGTCTTGTAATTTATTTAGAGTGGCAGATGCAATGTAATGCATCCCTGTCCACACAATAGTCATGATAGCTACCTAAACACTGCTATCATTTTGTCCACTTTATGTTCTATGTTGCGAAATGCAGACCTCGGACAGTTTTTAATTCATATCTGTAGTTTTTCTTTTATGACTCACAGAAGCTTCTTCAGAGAGACTTTGTATATGGGCTCTGAACAATTCCTATTCTTGGTTTAGACAAGTAATTAAGTTCGTCTTAACGGTTGCTCATTTCTGTTACTTAAGATGACGTCTGTCCCACCCTCAATAAACAGGCTACACCCACAGCTGAACTCTCGCTCTTGGGTAACTTCACACAGTGCTTTTGCCTTGAGTGAGTTGAATTCTTAAAGCTCCACACACTAAAATTCTCTAACGAATCAGCCTAGCAGTCCGTTGGAACGGCTGCGATGCAATTCGGTGGTGGAAGCTGCTTCCCGGTACCTTCTGGCTTAGGGGAGAATCTCACAAGGGCAATGAGTAATGTATGTGTACGGTCCAATCTGACTAGCTGAAATAAAAGGCACCAACTCTCTCCGGAACATCTTCTTTGACTTGCTCACTGTAAAAAGGAGACTTGCCACTGTGCCCAACACTAAACTGCTGCTGGGTTCAGTTTTGAATTTTATAAGTGAAGAAGGGAAATATACAGACATGTACTTCAGACTGAAGCTATAAATAATTAAATGAATATATAATTGTATCCAGTTTTACCCTGGAGCTTAACCAGCAAAGACATCTTCAATCCATGTAAAAAGGATACTTTATGCTCTTTTTTTTTTTTTTGCAAAAAAAAGTGAGCGAGCTGCCAGCACTATTGAATTTTTATGTTCATAGAAGAAATAGCAGTCAGTCTACGGAATTACGTGGCCCAGGGAGAAGCTGCAGCTGAGAGATTTATTTCCTGTATCTCAAGCCTTTGAACTGCTCAAGCATTTTCCGAGCTTTCCTGCAAGTTTCTCAGCCTTCGGCATCTCTCACCTTTCTGCTGGTCAAGACTGGGCCCCCGGTCAGAAGACAGCCTGACGGGCAAGCTTGGTGGAGTATCTAGAAATCACGTTTGCACAGTGAGGGCCCATCCTCCAGAAATGCTGTATTAACAGTACAAGGCAGCTCTCCTATGAGAAGTAAAAGAACTGCATTCAACTGTCAGGTCTTAGGGGCAGGTGGGGGCCCAGTCTGTGGTGTTGGACAAGTCTTGTCCTGCACACGAAGGAGGGCACACAAAGTCCCGTGCTCTGGGGCAAGTTTGGAAAATTTACAAAAAATGAGAATAATGAGCAGCATTCAGGGCTGGGGAGGTAGCTCGTGTGACAAGGAAAGCACCTGCTGTGGATCATGAGGACCCGAGCACAAGAAGTTGGCGTGCTGAAGCAAACTGCTTGGTAATCCCAGGGCTGGGGAGGCAGACACAAGAGTGTCCCTGGGGCCGGGGACCAGCCAGCCGAGAACTGGTTCCAATGAAAGACCCTGTCACAAAAAATAAGGTGGGCAGCTCCGGAGGAAGGACACTGGAGACTGACCCCAACTTCTGGCCTCTCCCCCCCCACACACATACAGACACACACAGTCACATGCACTCACACATGCATGCATGCACACACATACATACATGCACACACACATGCACACACATACCCTCATGCACACATGCATGCACATATATACACACATGAACACACATGCATGCACATACCCTCATACATACATGCATGCATGCATATACAGGTGCGTGCACATACATACACCTGCATGCATCCATATATATGCACACGTGGGCACACATACACACATACACACATGCATACATATACATGCACACATATCCTCATGTCCAGAAATTAGGCTTGGGTTGGCTTTCTTTATTTCTTGGAATTTTTTGCCATTTTTAAGAGTAATATATATTTATGGAGACACGTAGAAACAGTAAGTTATATTAAAGATACATGAAATGGTGCACTTCCCCTCCCCCCGCAAGAATCTGCAAACACTGGCTTGAAATACTATTTCAAAGCCGCCTTTTTTTTCAGACTAATATTTGGATCTATTTCTTTAGAGAGCTTGTATGTATGTTTAAGAAAAATAAGTTGGCCATATTTTTTGAAAATGCTAATAGTCTTTCTGATTTGGGGACATGCTTTGAAGTGTTGTTTTTAACAGTTGGAGCTAAGTGTTCAACAGAGGATTGTGACTTAAATGTGATGGTGGAGGTTGGGCACAGTGGCATGCACTTCTAACCCCAGGAAGGTCGGGAGGGTCAAAGCCAGACCTAGGCATGTATCAAGTTCAAGGCCAGCCTGGGCTAGATGAGATGCTATCTTAAAAAGAAAAGAAAAAGAAAGAAATGAAGAGTAAATGAATGAATGGTGAGGATATGTGCTTGTAAATCTGAAAAGGAATTCATAATGTATTTCTAAATAAAAAGGGAAAAAGAGAGAATGGCATTGTAGTTCAATGTTAGTAGGCAAGAAGCCCTAGGCTCAATCTCCAGCATTGTCAAAAAAAAAAATTAAGAAAATTGGAAACAAAAAATTTAAAAAATTTGAATTAAAAAAATACAGACCACTAGCTACATTATTTTAATAACGATATATGCAAATCCACATAGGCACACTAAACTGAAAGATGTATATAAATGCATTCACAGTGATTTTTTTTTACTTCTCTGTACTTCTCAATGTTTTCAACAGTACATATGGATAACTCATGATAAAGATGGATAAAGAGGAAAAATGCAAAATGGCTTACTCAAATTTACTAAATGACAAAGTCACTAAAATGAAGAAACGGAAGCAACCGCAAAAAACTGCACAACTGTGCGGAATTTCAAACAGCTCTCTGCCACCCTGTGGGGGATTTCACGCACTGCAGCACAAATCTGCCAGACCTGCAAGTCTGCAAAATCTGCAACGGAAAAGGAATTACCTGTCGTGCCCCAAGCTGTTCAGCTGAAGTTCTGTGGATTGGCTTTCCTTCCAGCTAGCAGGAAAATGTTGATGCCTAACCAGTGTGGTTACAGTATGTCAAGCACTGATCTCATATACCTATTACTTCATCTCACAAAAACTCTTCAAGGAGGCCATTATCATTATTTTGCAGGAAAAAAAATTCTACAAAATTTTATAGAAAAGTCACTAATAACTCTCTGCCAATAAGAACCACAACTGGGCAGCTGCCTAAACTTTCAGCTTTCCCATTTTCTTTAGGACTGATCCTTCCTAAATAGAACTCACTGAAACAGCTGACTGCCTTTGGATGGTTTGAATAGATGCCACTTCTGAAGGGATCTTTATGTCCCCCAAACTGTGTCACAGTTGTTTCTTATCAAAGCACATTTCACATCCAAGCCTTTCAAGAAATGGTTTCCACAGAGAGAAAAGCATAGAAACTGGGATCCTTTGAGGCATTTTTATTTATTTATTTATTTAATGTGTGTGTTGGGAGAGGGCTTTTCCGCCTGGTATTTTATGTGGGATCTGGGATCTGAACTCAGGACCTTCTGCTTTTGAGGAACAGTCTAACGCCTGAGCCATCTCTCCAGCCCTTTGAGGCATTTTTTACAACAGGTAATTTAAGTGCCCCTTACTGCAACGATAACATGTTTTGCGTTAGCCTGTGCAGCATTTTTCAATTTTTAGACTTTATCAGTGTGATCCACGATTAATTAGAAATACTTTTTAAAAGGAGGGGAGCCTGGGGAAGTAACTCGGTTGGTTGAGTAACTTGTCTTACACACAAAGCCCCTGGGTTCCATCCCAGCACCCGAACAGGGTGCGGTGATAGGCTTGCCTGTTGATCCCATAGCACAAAGATGTCAAGTTCAAAGTCATCCTCAGCTGCACCAGAAATTAAGAGCCACCTGCTGTACATGAGACGTCTTCCAAAAAAAAATGAAAAAGCAAGTGTGATTACCCCCAAAAGAACCGCTGGCAAAAAAAAAAAAAAAAAATGCATTCACATTAGATGATTCTACTGAGGCAGGATTCTTTTAAAACCTGGCTCCTATTTCGAAGTGAGCTACCGGGAATGTCTCCTCCCTTCCCTTCCATTTTCTAAAGTAATTAATACGATGCTGACTGAGAACAAATGGAAATAAAACAATGGCTCTTGCAGAGGGCAAGCCGATGTCCCCAACACAGTCGGAGGAAGAGGACCCACAGGCGGCCGCGCCCCAAGACCCGAGCAGGAGGTGCACGCGCCCCAGTCTCAAGCCAAGGCGTTGGCCCGCGAAGCCCGCCGGGAAGAAGGACGCCCAGGCTTTCCCGGAGACGCCCCGCCCCCGCCTCCGGCCTCCGGCACGCCGCGCTTCCGGCCCCGCCCCTCCCGGAGCAGGTCGGGAGGCGGTCCCTTCCGCCGGGGCGGGCTCAGTGCATCCGGGTCAGCGGCTGCGGCAGGGACTGCGCTGCGGCCGGCCGGGAAGCTGGGCTCCGGGTGTCCACCGCCGGCCGAGGGGAGCAGGCTCCGCTCGGCGCGTCTCGCTCGACCTGGCCGTCAGCCCCACGTCGCCGGCCTGGAGGGGCGAAGAGGACGAGGGGGCCGAGGCTTCCCCTGGGGTGAGTGCGGCCCGGGGAGGCGGCGGCCCGGCGGCGTCGGGCCGGGGACGAAATTAGGGGAGCGCGGATCGGAGGGGCGCGCGCCCGAAGGGTGCGGGCGAGGAAGCCCGGAGGCTTCTGCCCTGGTCGAGGGGAGGGGGCGCCGCGCATACCGCGGCTCTCCGGGATCCCCGCCCAGCCGGGGTCCCCGCCCTGGGCCGGGCTCCGGTTCCCTCTGCCCTTTCCTTTTCCGTCCGCCCTGGTGTGTCTGGGCTGGACCCTCCCCCGGCCCGGCTCCTCTGCCACCCTGGCCATGTTGGTTCCGTATTTCTGTCCCGAGTCAGCCCCAGGCCAGAACAAAGAAGCGTAGACTTGGGGTGGGCCTCGTAGCCTCGGGGGACAAGACGCAAAGTACGCTTGTCGGTCATCAGAGCTTCAGTAAACCTTCCTGAACGTGCTAAACCCAGTGTAGGGTGTGTGCACAAAAAGCCGAGGCCTTGCGTGTTTTCCACACTTAACCTCTTCTTTTTAATTACTTGGCCAAAAGCAAAAGCAAATTTCCACCTGAGCGCACAAAATAGACGCCACTGGAGAATTACTAGGTCAATGCCTATTTAAGCAGAAACTTATTTGGGGCTTTATTACGTTCTTTTGGAAATTTCCTTTGTCTTAAAGTTCTTGGGAGCTTCTGAGAACTTCACAATTTGGGCAGTGCCCGAGGACTGTGGCATCTCCCATCCGTGAGAGTGTCTCCAAGCTACAGTTTGCAACCTGGCCTTTGTTCTATTTTGGACACTTCCCCTTAATGTTTGATTGCTCACTTTCAGTTAAACATATTCCTTTTCCAGTGTTTCCTTCCGACTTTCTGCAGTTTGTAGAAGAAATTCTGTAATTAGAAGATGAACGGGTCTCCTCAAAGTTGGAACTGAACTTCATATCCCATTAAGCTGGCCTGATTTTGAAGCTACCCAATGTGAGGGCAACTTGTACATGTTTTTGTTAGTTCTGAACCCTGGAGTTATACATGTTTTTGTTAGTTCTGAACCCTGGAGTTAATAATCCTTTGTGGCACAGCCCGAGATTGTTAGGTTTGGACAGGAAGTGTGGTACTTGTGTGGGTGTAGCTTGAACTAAACCGTGGTAATGGGACTGTCTTGTCCTTGCAGGACTTTTCAAGGAGTAAAGATGGTGCACTGGGGATCATGTGTTGTTAAAAACAGATCTGCTGTGGATTGCCCAGTTCGAAAGATAAAAAGGAGATCCACGCGCCAGTGTGGCATTTCACTTGGTGATTGAAACAGGAACTAATCGTTAGTTACTGATGGGCATTAAGTGGTTAGTTAGTAAAATGGGGAACCCCCTCTTTGGGTGTGAAACCCTCTCTTTGGAACAGCGGTAACCCTGTTCTGCAGGGAGAAATGCTCCAGGAAGAGGGTCTCTGAGGGCAACAGGAAGTATTTCCAGAGCCAGTAAATCAACGTGGATTGACAAGAGATCCAAAAGCCTCTTGTTAAGCTCACCTTTTAGGAAGCCATATGGTAATCCTAACTCTATTACCGCTAGCACAGCAGGCTGTTAGAGGTCAGAGTATTGGCTTTTATCTACTTAAAGTTATCCGAGCATCTCCAGTTCTGCATGCGGGTGATTCAATAAATGTTCCTGGAATAGGCAGCAAGTGTATTTCCACAAAGTAAGCACCACTGTGTGTCTGTGTACACACACATTTCTGATGGAGCCTGACATTCATCCTTTCAAAACCCTGGAGGGAGCAACAGCGAACATGCAGGTGGATTTTTCTGGCGCTGTTTGAACCATCTTCCGGAGCAGACAGACTGTTCGGAAGAAGGTGGCTATGAGCATAGTAAAACCTTCTGTGCGTACATAGATGGTTTCCTCCGTCACCTGTGAGTCACTCCTCAGCCGACGTCATCACTGAACCTCTCTGGCCGCAGCGGCATCACCTGAAGCTGTGTAAGCTCAGAACAGTTCTAATGCGATCTTGATACTTGGTTTGTTTCTGGCTAACCTGCTGGTGGAAATCCGCTTCACCTTGGTTAGATTTACCACCACACCTTTCCTGCTAAAGCTGTGCAGGAATAATGTCATTGTCTTCCATTCCATTTTCAACCTGAGGTCACAGGCTGTAGATGACGTCATCTGACCTTAGCTAGCACACGGATGTGCCACCACCCTTATTCCCAGCAGGCTGTTGAGAAATCAGATCGTTTCTGTTGTAGCGGGTGATCTTGACAAGTATATTAAAGTGCTGTTTCTCCATGCTGCTAACCTGTGTCAGCAGTATCTTCCTTTCCTGGGAAGGAGTTATGCTTGCTTTAGCTCCCTCTGCGGGGCTTCCTGTTCTTGCAGAGCTCGTGATAAAGGGCTTCCAAGAACAGAACTCTGATTGTTCAAAATGCTTCCATCTACCTAGTACTGTTGTGTGGACGTTCTCTCTGCACTTGAGCCAGCTGCCAAGCTGAACCTCCATGGGACGTATTGACAGCATGTGGTTAAATGCCTTCAAGTGAAACCTGCCATGAGTACAGTGCGTTTGGTGCTCGGGTAAATGCCCAGCAAACACCAGCTATGCCCCAGCCCTGTTTGCACTTTTTCATTGTGCAACGATTCTCGCCAAGTTTGCCCTTCAGCTCTTTGTGGCCCGGCAGGCCTCAAATGTGAACCCTCCTGCCTCATCGTCCGTAGTAGCTGGAACACAGTGAGGTCTTCTGCGCTCACCAGGCCCAGCGAGCATCTGCGTAACTGTATCAGGGCTTATTTCCTTTCCCTTACTTTTCATTGGAGTGTGTGCGCGCCCACCTTCCCGCCATGGTGCACATGTGAACGTCAGAACAGCCAGGTGGGGTCTTCTCTGCCTTCCACCTTTGTGTGGGTTCCGGGACCAAACTGAGATGTCAGCTTTGGACAAGGTCACCTTCGGCTGTGAGCCTTTTTTCAGACCCAGCTCTTTTGCCTATTTTGAGGCCAGATTTTTCAGTAGTTCTGGCTGCTGTTGAAGTCATGGCAATCCTCCTGCCTCAAACCCTACAGTTCTGGGGTTGCCCGTGTAAGTCTTCATGACAAACTTAAAGGTGCTATTTTCAAGTGATGCAAATCAGCTAAAAGGCGTGGTTTGTCTAGGACTTTGCAAGAGAACTATATCTTTGTTCAAAGAAAAGTCACCGACAGGAATGCAAGCTGGGTGGGAGAGACTTCTATGCTCTCCAGAGGTGCCAATCTAATTTACTGTGTCAGGGTAACACTTGGGGAAATCCCCATTGTGATCTTGTTTACAAGACAGTTGATGGAACATGAGCGATTCTCATCATTTATTGCCTCTTTTTCTGAAAGTTGAACACACAGTTTTTAGAAAGCCAGTGTGTAGAAGGGTACACAGCAGACGCTGTGGACTTGTGTGGTGCCCACTTCTTGTCCCTCTACTTCTAGTCCTATTCTGTGACCCTTTAAACCCTGTGCGTGCAGGGTGGGGCTGTAGTACGAATGGCTGGAGGCAAATCTTGGGGGGTAGTCTATTTCCACCTTGTACTTTGAGTCAGAGTCTCTTGATATTTTGTGTGAGCTTCTGGCTCCACTTCCAGCTCCCCGCAGCCGCACCGGCCACGACATGCAGCTGTTCATCTGGGTTCCAGAGGTCCAACACCGGTTGTTAGTGGTCGAGCAGCCCCTTCTTTTAGCGATGGCATCCGGCACGTGTGACCCCAGCCCTGAAGGGCCCAGAGGAGCCTTGACAGCACGAATTCATCTCAAGGACGCTAAGATGGCGCTGCTGCTGCTGCCGCTGCCAAATGAGCACATCTCACTTTACCTCTGCCCCATATTTGTCTCGCTGTTGTACTGTTGCCAGTTGGTCCTGAACTTTCTTGTTCTGTCAGTCAGAAGGAGAGACTTGCACTTTGCATAGTAAGGATATTGGTATTTATGCGCTTACTTAAAATTTATAGTTGTACATGTGAAGATCACCAACTTCAGTGGCTAAGCTGGTGCCAGCCGTGCACGCGAGGCGCGGCTGTGGCACAGGCAGGCCTGCACTTCACGCCTGGACAGGTTGCTGGGAGACCGCAGGGGCTCAGGCGCGTGACTCAGCTGGAAGGAGCAGCTGTCATTACCGACCCGCCTCTGGCTCTGGTGTCTGCAGCGCGCCATGTAGCTCGCCAGCGCGCTCCTAGATCCGCCTGTCTGGTGAGCAGGTCACTTAAACGAGTGATGTGGACCGTGTCACTGCGCGTTCGTGCTGTTGCTCGGGTTGGTCTGCATGCAGGTCTGCCGTGCGGTGAGGCTGACCTGACTGCCTCGTGTTTTGTCCACAACTCATTCATTGTACCTCGCAGTAACATAACGTACATGTGACATCACCAGCAGACGGCCTGACTGGCAGGATATGTTCTGCACGGTCCTCCCTGGAGGCACACTGAGTTTTTCTTCGCCCTCATTCTCGCAGAAGCGGGTTCCACACAGGCGGGTGCCGCGGCAGGCGAGGGCATGGCCCAGCGGCGTGGACACTCAGCCGGCGCCTTCTCTCTTCTTGCCAGGGCTTTGGCCGCCTGGACCACCTGGACCACCGGGCGCTGGGAGCTGACATCGAGTCCCGGCTGAGGATGGAGGGCGTGGAGCTGAAGGAGGAGTGGCAGGACGAGGACTTCCCCGTGTGAGTCAGCGCAGGACACTCCTTCCTCGCACAGCTGTGGCTTTGGGGATACCTTGGGGTGGCTTTCCAAAGTCTTCAGAGGTGGGCTCTGCATGCGAAGAGAGGGTCCTGCCAGCAGAGCTTGCGCCTCACTGGCGCTTCGCGCTGGCCCGGCTTCAGCAGGGGCTCCTTACTGTCGAAAGGATCGCACGCGGTGGGGGGGTTTCCACGAGGAATGTCATCACATACAGGGTCTCCCGCCTGGCGGCCTCAAGTGCAAAGGGGGCCTCGTGTCTGCCTGATGCTCAGCGTGACTGAGAAAGGAGCCACGGCCCCAACTGCACCGGCGAGGGGTAGAGGACAGTTAATGGCAGCCGGGCTAGCCTGCCCTCAGCCTGAGCAGCAGGCCTTCCCCTCTGTGTGTGAGGCAGAGCCTTACGTCACAGCACACCACACATCACACTGTACATTTGCCGTTTGGTTTTTATACTCCTTACAATCACATGAGCTGTTAGGTGAGCAGCATGTGTCTCTGCATGTGTTGCTGTAGACATGCAAGGCAGGCTCAGAGTGTGAGAATTTTTTTTTTAATTTTATTTATTTATGGTGTGTGTGTCAGTATATCAGAGAGCACTGTGTGTCCCTGTGGAGGACCACTTCCTTTTTTGCTTCACTTTGGGATTTCCCAAGCTCCACCCACCAGGGCCAGAAGTGCAGGTTGTCACCGTTTTCTGCGTGGTGTTTTTACGTGGGGCCTGGAATCCGAACTCAGGACCTTCTGTTTGCAAGGCAGTCTCAATCCCTGAGCCATCTCTACAGCCCTGAGAATTTTTTCTTTAAACATGATGTACAGAAGTGTGAGCTCATGCTTGGGGAGCTGGGCAGACCCCCGCAGTCTCACCTTCTGGATGAGCTCCTGGGCAGTGGGAGACCGTCCCTCAAAAAGACAACAGGTGAATGACATCTCAGATTGCCCCCCATGCACGTGTACCCACACCTGTGAACATGTACACCAAGGCTGATCATAAGACTGGGCCCGAGAAACAACTGCTTCATCCACTGTTTCTGTGAGCTGTGTTTCCAGTGGGTCTGAACTTGAAAGGAGTGGCTACCTGCTGTGCGGGTTAAAGGAGGCGCCTTGTCTTCCAGCCCTTTACCAGAAGACGACGGTATTGAAGCAGATGTTCTTGGTGTGACTGGACCCCGGGGCCAGCCTGGTAAGATCCGATGCTCTCACTTGTGTGGAATTTGTGCTGCCTTTGAACATACCTCTTTATAGAGAAAAAAGTCATTGCAGTTTTATCCCATGGTAAGTTTCTGGAATGCTCAAGAAATTGAACTTTATAAAAAAGGCATTTGGAGTGGGGCAAGATAAGATGCCGATCCTTGACCAGCTCTTGCGGGCGGTACAGATTTCAAACTGCCAACAGCACCCTGTGGTGGTCTTGGCGCCCTGTGGTGGTCTTGGCTCAACATCCAGGTGGTCCAGCTTCCCCTTGTCTTCCTTGCAGACTCCGCAGAAGTTAGTGGAAGCAAAGTGCGAAAGAAGCTCACGGCCCCCGACATTAGCCTGACTCTGGACCCGAGCGACGGCTCTGTGCTGTCCGACGACCTGGAGGAGAGCGGCGAGCTGGACGTGGACGGCCTGGACACGCCCTCCGAGAACAGCAACGAGTTCGAGTGGGAAGGTGAGGCCCGCACGTGTCTGTGGCAGCGCGTGTCTACTGGAGTCTGCGGGGGCGGCTTCCTGTGCTGTCAGCTGCGTGGCAAGCTCGCAGGCGGTCCAGTGCGGCCACATGTCGTCTCCACAGTTGCTCCAGAGGTTCTGCTGGCAGCGACAGCAGCCTTCGGAGGGGCGTGGGGATGCGCTAGCCACGCAAAGGACGTGTAGAGTGCTGAAGAGGGATGGGGCCTTGTTTGAGGAGGTCAGCCTGATGGCGCCCCCCCCCCGGAGGTCCCCAGCTTATCTTCGGCCTCCCGGTCTTAAGTCATCACTACAACATTTGGAGTTCAGAGGAATCGGCGCAGTTTGTCGCGTGCTTTCCTGACGCCACATCGGCCGTCCACAGCACCGAACACGGCTGCTGGCGTCCCTGCCCACCTCGAGGGCATAGAGCAGCTGCTGTTAGGCTGGCAGGCTCTTTTCAGAGTGATGCGCCGCATCTCGCATTCATTTCTTCTGATTTTCGGGTTCAGTAAGCAGTCCAGAATACGTGATGTTTTGTAAAGATACTGAAATAGCTTCCTGCCTGTGTGTTTTGTCTCTCTCTTTAACGCTGCTGTAGTCAGTTCGTGGAAGGATATTTTCCGTTAACAGCTTTGTCTTGGAAACAACTAACATGCAGTAGGTTTCCTTCCCCCATCTTTGGTAAGGACTATTGTACTCAAATTTTGAAAATCATTACTTTGTTTAAAATCAGCTCAACCGCAATCTGCAAACATAAATTACACCCAATCATCGGCGCTTTGGCTAGTGCTCATTTAAATAATCTTTTGCATGTGTTCTCAAAATACATTTCTGCTTTTTGAAACTTGATCAAGTGAAAAGCAATCATGGAGTAGTTAACCACTTTCTGTCTTTGTATTACAGTGTTTAGAATTAATTCCTATGCTTAAACCAAACAAACAGAAACAGCTGCCTCCGAGACCGGCACCAGACTGGACGCTGTCTGGGCTGTGCGCACAGTGAGTCTGGAAAGGCCAGACAGCCAGGGTTAAACCTTGGTGGCTCTGAATCGTTCTCTTGAACATGTGACATTGCACTGCTTTGTTGAATTGGGCAGTGAAAGTTTTAGGAAAGTCTTTTCCAGAGATACAAATGGCCCTTAAGTGAGAGCAAGCCTTTCCTCGTATTACGAACTCTACAGACAGCGTAATGAAATTCTCGAGTAGCCATGGAGGGTACCTGCGCTTGCAGCTGCTCTGGAGGCTGAGAGTTGTTCAAGGTCAGCCTGGGAGCGTGGTGAGGTGCCGACTCCAAACAGAAGCACAGGAAACACTGACTAATCTAGACAGTAAAGTGGTTAACGTAAAATTCCATTTTTACAACATAGTAACAGTTTGTGATTAAAAAAAAACTTGATTAATAGATGATCTTCCGAAACCCAAAACTACTGAAGTGATCAGGAAAGACTCGATCACCGAGTACACAGCGGCAGAGGAGAAGGAAGATGGACGGCGCTGGCGTATGTTCCGGATCGGAGAACAGGACCACAGGGTCGACATGAAGGCCATTGAGCCCTATAAGAAAGTCATCAGCCACGGGGGTAAGAGCAGGGACCCTTGCTGTGAACGAGCAACCATTTCTTACATCAGGTGGTAATGTGAGGTTTGAAGGCAAAGGCAGGAGTTTCCATTTGAGAAATTGTTGCATCGTTAATGGGGAAAGAACAAGTCCACTCCTTCCCTCGTGCGCTCGCTGATTTATAAATGGCGAAGTGCCTAGATGGCATGGGTGGGCGCCCTTCGGTGCCCGTGTGTATACATGGCATGCACACAGCGCACGCGTGCAGACGTGTAGCTGCACTCTCTCAGGAGGCTAGGAGGTCTTTGCCGTGGGTTCCTCTCCAGTAGCCACTGCTCTGGCGTGTCCCCCCCCTACCCGGTGAACCATTTGAGACGTCCTGGCTGGACTCCCCCTCCTGCACTCATGAGTGGAGCTTTGCACTGAGCATGCTGGGGTTGAGATTCATCATGGCGCCTCCTCACAGTGTGTGCCCACTGTTGTTTCCCTGCCTAGTAAAGCTGCCCAGTGGCACATGGAGAGATCTCAGGCTGGACTTGACATGACCCACTGGGCTACTGCTGAATAAGTCTTTTCCTGGAAGTTAGTAAAACTTGGAGTGAAGCTGAATTGTAAGCTCTCAAGTTACCCTGAAGCCGTCAAGTGCCGTCCATGCTTGCGTGGAGCGTGCTGCACACAGCTGTGAAAGCTCAGGTTGTAACTCAGTCAGTCCAACTGCACTAGGACGGACGCTGGCCTTGTGCTGTGCAGAGCGCCCCCTCGCAGACCATGCCCGCTGTCCCAGCAAATCCTCCTCCCGCGCTGTGCACCGTCAGCTCACCCCTGCCACCTCCCAGGGAAACCTCAAGGTTTGGAATGTCCGCAGTGACCGTCTTCTACCACTGTAGTGTGGCAGGTTGAGAGCAGGTAGTGAACTTGGTATGCAGATGAAGACGGCAGGCAGGGGATCGGGAAGCTCAAAGAGAAACAAGCTAGAAACGCTGCCTTGTGGTTTATCTCGTCAGAGATGACCCTTCAGTTTCCCCAGGTGGAGGTAATTACAGCATCTTATATGTGACCAAGGGATTCAGAAAGCTCGTGAAGACCACTAGTAAATCCAGCTTAGTGTCTCTAGGTCAGTCAACACACTTGATGCGGCTGTTTTCATCAATAATGTCAAAGAAGACAAGATGTCTTCTCAGTCTGAATATCCTAACCTGTCTTGTGAACAGCATCTGCTTTAGCAGCAGCTGTGGATGTTCCTCTGTCTTTTTTTTTCCTTTTCGGCTTTAGTTATATTTGCGTGCACGCACATGTGTAGGATCAAGGGTGACTTCAGGAATCATCCTGGATTGCTTCTACCGTCCTTCTTGCTTTGCTCTGGGATTTCCCAGGCTCCGCTCACCAGGACCAGAAATGCAGGCCGCCACCATTTTTACATGTGACCTGGGATCTGAATTCAGGAGGCAGAGTCTTAATCCCTGAACCATCTCTCCAGCCCCAAGTGGCTGGCTTTTCAACTGCTGCTGTAAGGCATTCTCTGTCCCTCAGAGATGTCTTCTGAAAGGTCTTCAAAGTAAAATCATGCAGTGGTCTTACCCTCAGTTTCTTTTCCAGGCTATTACGGGGACGGGTTAAACGCCATTGTTGTGTTTGCTGTCTGTTTCATGCCTGAAAGTGGCCAGCCGAACTACAGATACCTGATGGACAATCTCTTTAAGTGAGTGCGCCCTGGGCGGTGCGGGAGCACAGCTCTCCACTAGACCTGGTTGGGGCCCTGCGCTGCATCCGCTGTTCGTGGCTCTGGGGGCCTGAACTTGAGTTGTTAGTTGGGAGCAGCAAGTGCTTTGCCCACTAAGCTTCTCCCCAGCCAGTCCCTGTCCACCGAGTAGTCAGCCCAGCAGCTGCTCAGGTGTAAATGCAGATCACTTTGCTCTGCTCGGCAGGAGGAAGAAAAGTAGATTCTTTTGGGAGCCTGGCTCAGGTTCACACTGATGCTTAAGGAATGCACCTAATTTGTTTTTACAGGTACGTTATTGGCACTTTGGAGCTGCTAGTAGCAGAAAACTACATGATAGTTTATTTAAATGGTGCAACGACACGAAGAAAAATGCCCAGCGTGGGATGGCTCAGGAAATGCTACCAGCAGATTGACAGAAGGTGATGGAAACGCAGTCCTGCAGCTGTCTCGAGGACTTCGCAGTGGCCTCGTGGATTAAAATTATTTTCTGTTGCCATTTAAAGATAACACATCCATTTATTAAGTTTTGCTTATCAAACTTGTTTACTTTTTTAACGTTTTATTCAGAACATCATGAAGAAAATGAATTTGGGTTTGCTTTATGAAGAGAAATTTTATAACAAACTTATGAGATCACTCTTCTGTTCCCCTCAATCTTTTGGAACATGTTACTATAATTTATATTTGGGTAGGTGGAGAATGTAGGACAACTGGTGTTGCATTTGAGTTTCGACCTACAGTACTTATCCTAGGTCCCATGTGCGTGTTGAGTGCACATGTGCATGCCAGAGTTCAACTTTGGACTCTAGTTTCTCATTGAAACAACTTCCAGAAGCATAATCTCTTCAGAGTTACTTATCTCTGCTAATGGGAGAAACCTTATATTTCCAGTTAGACTTTTGCCATGGCTAATTCAAACTAGTTTAACCAACTCAAACCCATCATTAGGTTTCCCTTCGTACATAAATGTTAGCTAGCTTTTGTAATTTTGAAAAGCAAATACATGTATGTATACATAAACATGGCAAAATAAAGTTTATTTTACAGCATGGGAGAGATCAGAATTCAAGAATGCATTTTCTTGCCCTTTTAGAAGTCTGTCTTCTAAAACTTTGATGTGTTCCATTTATTTGATATAAGCCTGTACTTATTTATATTATTAGCTTCACTTCTAGTGTTACAGTTTGTAGCAATGTCCTTTTTTTCTTTTTCATTCCAGGTTACGGAAAAACCTCAAGTCTTTAATCATCGTGCACCCCTCTTGGTTCATCCGCACCCTGCTGGCGGTTACAAGACCGTTCATCAGGTAAGTTCCTGGAGCCTTTAATGTAAAACAAAGATGCTTTATGTTGTTTGTTACTTTGTTAGTCAGAAGTACTGAGATCACTGTTTATTTTCTTCCATAGCTCAAAATTCAGCCAAAAGATCAGATACGTCTTTAATTTGGCAGAACTAGCAGAGCTTGTTCCCATGGAGTATGTCGGCATCCCAGAGTGCATAAAACAGTACGTGTGCATTCCTTTTCTCGTTGTCTTGAGTCTGCTCACTTCATGCGCACAAGTTCGCTCAGTCTCACTGCATGAATCTAGGAGCCGCTGACACAGCGGAGGAGGGTCCATTTCCCACACCCAAGGTCACGTGAGAACTAAATGGATTGTCTGTAAATCATGCTGAATACATCAGCACTCTACACTCTGAAAGATGGCTCCCCGTGGGCAGAGCTAAAGAACATTCTCTGAACTCAGCACTCGCTCTCTAAGTTTGGTTTAATCATGTTGTCAACAAACCATACTGCTAAGAAGTAAACTGTTGGGCTGCAGACATGTCTCTTGTGAAACCTCTGCCTGATAAGCACAAGCTCCTGAGTTCAGTCCCACATGAAATGGCGGCAGCCTGTACTTCAGGTTCTGGACGGAGAATCTGGGAAACCCCAGAGCAAAGCAAAGAGGAAGTAGCACAATCCAGGGTGATTCCCGAAGTCACTCTTGGGCCTCCATAGGTACATACACGAGTACATGCAGATCACATGCAAAAAAAAAAGTTTTATCAGTTTTTCCTTAGTACTTTCTAAGTGAGCGGAATTTTTCAAAACTCACTTCCATCCATACTCTGAAAGAAAAGGCTTGGTGTAATGCTGTCGAGACACTCAACTGTCCAGTGCTGTTACATGGGATTTTCTCTTTCCTGTGTTAATCTGAAGCTTAGTTGTCAACCCGTGAGCCCAGGTGTATTGGATCATCATGTTAGATATTTTGTATTAAGTACTTGTGCCTGCAGACATTTTCATTTTTAGTTTTTGTTAATCTTATGATGTGCATTTACTGAAATAACTCTTCCCTACCAAGGTATGAAGAAGAAAAGTTTAAAAAGAAACACAAAAGGTACATGCACACCTTGATTGGGTTGCACCTAGACTAGTCCATTTGCATTGCGCAGACTAACTCTTCTCATTGGTTGGTTAGCTTATAAACAAAGATGATAGCATTTGTAAATATAAACATCCCCCACACTCAAAATGTAGGGCAAGTTCCCCCCGTTCCTGTGCTGAGCCGGACTGCTTGCGCCACTTGGCCGTGTGTCGTGCTTTGAGGACCGACAGCCTCCTCTTGTCTGAGGACAGCCAAGATCAAATTGCTGGCTGCACTGTGGAGAAAGCCAGCCTTTGAAGACTTGTTTCCCACTGTATTTACATCTCTCAAGTTCTGTTTTTGAAATAGTAATGCAGACATTTTTCCAGTAACAATTTGTTTCCTTGGGGTGGATGATCATATTTGCAATTCATATTCTCTTTGGCTAACCAACATTGGTTTTCTTGTGTGCCTAAGTGTATCAGCCTGCTAACCAATCAGATTGTACACACGGTGAGACCTCTAAGTCTCAGTGTTCATCTAACAGTCAACACTTCTGCTTTCCATTCTAAATTATGAACACTTCTGCTTTGAGCATAACAACCAGTTCCTGCCTTGGCACAGAAGTGACAGGCATTTACTGTTATCATTTTCCGCAGCAACTTAGGGAAGTCCAGGCCACGGTCTCATCTGCTCATGGTTTTGGTTTTGTTCTGGAGCCAGCTCGCCCAGCCAGGTCGGCCTCCAGCTCCCAGTCAGCCTCAGTCTCCCAAGTGCTGAGATTGCAGGCTTCTGCCTCCACATTTAACTAGAGTGCATTTCTTTTTTTTTAACAGACATTTAATCTTAAAATTTCAGGTGCAATTTATATGTATAGTTCTGACTAAAGAATCATTTAACATTACTGAGATTTTTTTTTTCTGTGTGTGTGTGTGTGTGTGTGTGCGTGTGTGTGTGTATTAGAGAGTACTTTGTGTCTCTGTGCAGGACCAAGGGTGACTATGGGAAGTATCCTGGATTGCTTTTACCTCCCTATTGCTTTGCTCTGGGATTTCTCAGGCTCCGCCCACCAGGGATGGAAATTTTTTACATGGGACCCAGAATCTGAACTCAGGTCCTTCTGTTTGAGAAGCAGAGTTTTAACCCATGAGCCACTTTTCCAAGCTACTGAGATGTTCTTAATTCTGAACACATTTTGGTGAAAAGTCAGAGTAAAAGCACCATAACTTCTCAGATTAGGTAATACTACGAGTGGTGTGGCCAGTGATCTAATGTGGTGGTTTCTCACTTCTTTCTCGGCGTTGCTGTGTACCTACTGCCGGGCTGAAGCCTGCAGTGCAGCCGAGAGCACGTCACGTCCTTTGTTGGTGAGACCCTGTGGTCCTTGTTCACGCACTCGCATTGAGTCAACCGTTGAACACGATGGGCGGGCGTCACGCCAGAGGTGGAACTTGGACTTTTTGCTGCGTGAATTGTCTCGTCCTGATTTTGTTTCTCTCCTTTGCCTGTATGTTTGCCTTCAGGGTGTCTCCTGGGGGCGCCCAGGGACCCAGTGTGGCCGCGTCAGCATCCGCCCTTCTCTTCTGACAGCTCAGGGCAGCGTGGCCAGGCAGTTGTCAAAATGGCTTAGCAGAGTTTTAAATACTGGTTAAAAATAACCATGCTGTTGCTCCAAACTTTGAGATTTTAGAAGATTGACTGTTGCGTGCCTTACTGGGTGCACACAGTCTCGGTGGGTGCCATCGTAAGAGCGTTTGGCAACGCTAGTCGCTTTTACAACAGGCCAAGGCGCTTCCCTTACACCGATGGAAACAAGTGTGAACGGTGTCTTCCTGCGTTGCACCTGCTCTGAGAAACCCACAGTGGTCATCAGCTGCCCAAGCAAGGGGTGGTCCATCCTGTGTCATTGGAAAACTTACCTTATTGTCAGTTCTGCTGTCTTTTAGTATCTGTGTGCCTAATTTGATGGGCCTGTGGCCAAACTACCATTAATCCAGAGATCTCAGTGCACATCTAGATGTTTTGAATATTAAATTCATAAAGCTTTTTACTATCAGAAGTAAATGGAAAGGCATTCACAAAGTGCATCCATGAATTCTGTAAATACACACTTTTACTTCTGGACTTACATATTAACTAGTCAGTGGTCGTTGTAGCAACATTTTCCATGTTTTCAATAATGAAATCATCTTGAGAGAGTCGCCTCTCGTCTGGCCCACGGCTCGCCTTCGCCCACTGACGAGCCAGGAGCTTTGAACAGGTGTCCCGGGTGCAAGTGTAAGTGCTGGAGTCGTGTCTCGCGGGGCTGCTGCTTTGCGGTAGGATCTCTGCTAAAAGTGGGCACTTGAGAAGTCAGTCGTTCAGTTGTAAGTGTCTTAATTGTTTAATTATCTGTACTTGTCATTAAACAGAGTTGATAAAGAACTTAATGGAAAACAAGAAGAACCGAAAAGCGATCAGTAAGTTTGGCGTCTGGTCCAGGGCAGACTGAAGGATGTGCTGCAGAAGCCGCTCTCTGCACGGGGCGCTAGCCAGCTTGCATTCGGTGTGGTCTGTTGCAGCCGCGGCGTGACTGCTTCTGAGTGGACGTTTGTGCCAGGGCTGTGCGCTGCTGGACTGGTTTGCAAATCTCTTCCACTCAGCTCATTAAGGACCGATCATAGTGTATCATTTATATCACTAAATAGCAAGAACTACACTTTAAATGAGGCAAGTTTGCATTTGTTTATCAGATGATCATCAGTAAAGTATTTATATGCATAAATGGGAAAAGAAAGAAATAATATATATTTTTATGTTTTTGAGCAATATTTTTTAATGTATACCTATCTTGTGGAAATATATGCAGGTAAATAAGACCATGATTTTAAAGTGCATGTTAGAATTTTTTGTTTTTGTAAATGATTGAATGCATTTCCTGGGTAACTTACAGAATTAAGTTGCTCTAAAACTTGGGGACAGTCAGCTGTACTTGTCGTTAAACAGTTCCATGTATGCCCAAAGATCACTCGCATGTGCGAGTGGTTCTCGTGTGCACACGTGAGTGGGCAAGTGCCGTCGGGCTGTTTCTGCACAGACACACAGGTGCACAGTGCGTTCTCCTTCCTAAGGACAAGTCAAAAAGCCATTTCTAGAACTAGAAGTTTTTTAAAAGCTGGGAATTGGGGTTTGTATATATGTACATAATGGTCCAAAGTCAGAACTGTTTAAAAACAATAAAAAGAAAAAGCTCTTCGATTCTCGCCAATGTGAAATGCCTTGGGTGTGGGTTACCCAGCACCCCCGATCTGGAGGCCGTGCGCCCCAGACTTCTATTGCTGTCACCTGAGTGACAGAAGCAGCCATGGAGCAGACGGGAGCCAAGCGCTGTGACCAAACACATTTCTTACCATTGCCGATAATGTGTTTCTGCCACAAAGGGACTTGTTCTTCGCGTCAGTTGTGAGCTCGCCTGGCCACCAGCTGTGGGCAGCTGGAGGCTCCCAGCATGGAGCATTCCTGGGCAGCCCTTGGATCCTGCAGGTTCTGTACTGCATCAGCAGCGTGGGTACTGCCAAGGGTACTGCGCATGCATTCCTTCTGGATGCACTGCCTGGGGATTAGGAAGCAGTTCCTATTCGATACGGAGCCCACAGGGCCTTTGTAAAAATCTTGTGCCTATAGACCATCCTCTCAAACTGGTTTCCACATTTACTTGGCTCTCCTTACTGTGTTTACTCCTTTTTGCTCGTGGCCACCTCTCAGCAGAGGTGCAGCTCACTGCAGAAGCGACCAGTTTCTAAGCTTTGAAAAAAGAGAAGCAGTCCGTGTGCTGGCAGACCATTAAGACTCTTTTTTGCTCAGGTGGCTTCTGCCTATTGCCCCCGCATGGGAATGTGGGCGGCAGGAGAGGTTGGAGGCAGCTGGGCTGCACAGCAGGACCCCAACTCTGTGACAGTCATAGAGTGAACATGTGCTTCGGCTGGGACGTGCTGTGGCTGCCCCCAAAAGAGAAAATCTGCTTTATTTATCCTGTGGAAAGAGATAACTTACTTTATTTATCAATGTAAAGAGATAACCTGCTTTATTTATTCTGAGTAAAGGGATAACCTTTATTTATTCTGAGTAAAGGGATAACCTGCTTTATTTATTCTGAGTAAAAGGGTAACCTGCTTGCTTTATCCCTGGCTTTCCCAGAACCCCGTGCCGAGCCTCCTGTGCACTAAGATTGTAAATGTGTCTATGAGGCTGACGGGTCTCTGGAAGCTCCAGAGAAAGCATTTCTCTCCTGGGTAAGCCATAGCTGCTCGTAAGATCATTTTGTTTTCATTTCCAGTGAGATTGAGGTGGAGTTAGAAAGCTGAGGTTTGTCTTGGCTGGGGTCTGACTTGTTAGCTGCCATCTTTGCTAGGCTTGAGCCCCACTCGTCCCTTTCACTTCTCATCAGACGTTTCTCTCTCACGATAGTTGAATCTGGGCCGCTTGATGTTCCCAGCAGACGCCAAGGACAGTTGTGATGTTTTTTCCCACGTCCACCTTTAACTCAGAGGGAGGGAAAGATATCAGGACCCTGCGCTGGGTGTCGCCAGCACAGTTGGGGGGAAGAGAAAGGCCTTGATGAAGGTGAAGACTTGCCGGATCCCTAAGTGCCACCCAACGTGCCGCCCTGTGGGGAGTGCTCTGTGGCACCCATGCCCCTCACCATGTGTGCAAGGAGACCGTGGACTGAAGAAGCCATGCCAGTGGTTCTGAGGACGGGCCATGCCCTGCCACACCTTGTCCTTCGGGCTTGGAAGCAGTACCTCACCTTCCATGATGACCAGTGACCATCGATGTTACTTCAAAAAGAGCTGCGCGTTGTCGTTCTTTCAGGTGACCAATTGGCTGCTTATGTGAGTGCTCAGACTGGAGAAGCGATTTCTTATGAAACTGTTTCTCCACGATCAGCTTCTTTGATAAGTTAGCATTAGGACACATGCGGTAGAGCAAGTGCATTTCTTGGTGTTCAAGGTGACAGTGGCTTTGACCTCTTTGAAGATCCTTTCCGTGAGCTGGAGATGACTCAAGGGTTAAGACTGTCTCATAAGCAAAAGGTCCTGAGTTTGGACTCCAAGTCCCACATAAAAACACCAGGCAGAAATGGCAGTGGCTTACATTTCATGCCCTTGTAAGCAGAGCCTGGGAAATCCAGATGGAAGCAAAAAGGAAGGTAGAAACAATCAAGGATGATTCCCAAAGTCACCTTTGGTCCTCCATAGGAACACACAGTGCCCCCGATACATAAATAAGATACTTTAAAAAAGAATTACCGTTGATTGGCTAGAAGGTGGAAGGACGTGGCCATTGGGTTGAGCTTATCTTGCTATTGAAGAGTTTACCTCATGATAGGAGTGGGAATTGTATGATTGGAGTTTCTGGAAGAGTCCAGAACTTGGAGTCATGGGAGGCCAAGTCAAGAGGAGGGAGCGTTTTCTGGCCTCCCTTCTCCTTGCCAAGATTCTAAATGAGTCTAGACTGGTCATCAGTGAAGCCAGGCAGTGTAGCGTCAAAGTTCTGTGGGAGCTGAAAAAGCAGTATTTTGACTTAAGGAGTAATGCTAAAAATTGAATAAAGGATCGGCCTCAGCTATATGAATGGACATAATTATGCTTTGAGAACTAAATTTTAGAATAGTATGAAAAATTCACGTGCAGTGCTTAAAAAAAAATGAAGAGCTTTAACTGACTAGGGCTAGGTGTGATGCCACACGTCTGTGATTGCAGGCTCTAGAAAAAGGATTGCAACTGCAGCCGGCCTGGGCGAGTACTAGTGAGACCTTGTCTTTAAAAAAAAAGTTTGTATTCAAATTAATAAAAAAATTGTTATTAAGCTATTTGTATCAAATAGCTGATGCTGTCTTAAGAGACTTCCTACAAAAGTTCAAAACTGATATTTGAAGCTTTTGTGTATTTGCATGTATCCCTTTGACAAAGGAGGAACTTGGGCAGTAACTATTGGCTACTACCCACACTTTCAGTGTGGACAAATAAGAACCTTCTGGTCCTGGTAGGGCGGAGCCTGTGAATCCCGGGGCAGAAAGAGGTGGAGGTGTCCATGGTGGTTCGCGAATTCATCTGTGGTTCTACACACACAGACACAGACACACGCGCGCACATACACACGCACATGCGCACAGTTGAATAAATAATAAAAAATTTTAAAAAAAAAGAACCTTCCAGCCACTTGTGTAGTTGCAGAAACCTAACCAGAAACACGGGTGATGGCTCAGGGCCAGCCCTTTGGGCCCTTGGGGAGCTGTTCACAAGAATACAATGCGACTTTGTCAGGGCACTGATGCACTTTGATACATAATTAATTCACCAGTGTTTTCACAATCTGTCACAAGTTTGTGTTGTGTCACTTGAACAGAATTAACTTTCCTTGACCTGTAACGTACCAGTAAGATGATAACCGGCTTTTACTGTGAAAATTTTGGTGGTTTCTGTGTCCAAGGTGCCCATTTGGTCTCTTCCAGTGAAATGGTAGAATTTGTCATGATTTGCTAAAGACATGTAATAACTTATTTTCCTTTAACTTGTTAGTACAATAAATTGTCCTGATTTTGTTGCACACACTTTTGCAAGTACATTTTAATAATTTAGTTGGGAAGTTGGTGTTTGCCTCACTTGATTACAGTTTTAACTCGGCTGCCAACTTTTTAACGTTGAGACATCTAGTCACCTTTCAGGCCACTTGGGACTTTTACTGCGAATGCTTCCTGTTTCGTGGAGGATGAACAGTCAGCCTCCTGTGGTGTGTGACATTACTGAAACTAATCAGACTATTCCATGGCTGAGGATTGTTTTAATGCTCGGGCGTTCGGATAAGGCCCGGAGGGGATGAGAAAGAACTAGCCCGTCTGCGACTTGTGCCTTCGCTAAGCCTCGCGGTGGTCCAGTGCGGCTTCCCCAGGCCTGGGTGGCTGGGAGTGTGAGGTCCTGCAGGCTCGAAGACTCGGGGGCCGTGGGAGGGTCTGCAGGCTGGAAGGCTGGGGGGCCGTGGGAGGGTCTGCAGGCTGGAAAGCTGGGGGGCCGTGGGAAGGTCTGCAGGCTTGAAGGCTGGGGAGAGTGGGAGGGTCTGCAGGCTCGAAGGCTGGGGGGCGTGAGAGGGTCTGCAGGCTCGAAGGCTGGGGGGCGTGGGAGGGTCTACAGGCTCGAAGGCTGGGGGGCCGTGGGAGGGTCTGCAGGCTCGAAGCCCAGATGCCGTCGTCCTGTCCTGAACGCAGATTCTACTTACCAACCTCCCAATTTAAAACTACTAACTAGTCACAAATGAAAAGCTCGCCGCGCTCAATTGATTACAGCCTTGTTCTGGGGTGAGGGGTCCCGCCAACTCGGGAGTTCACCTTCAATTCCACGGTGTGCCCGAGTCGAGTCAACCGGCGCTCGCAGGGCCGGACTTGGGTGTCCGCGTCGGCCTCCGTAGGTCCCGATGGAGAGGCCCGTGCAGTTGCAGCTCCGCCACCTCCCGGGACCCGGCGCCCCCCGCCGCGCGCCGCGGGCCACGCCCCTCCGGGGCCACGCCCCTTCCCGCGCCCGGGCGGGGCGGCTCCCGCGGCGTCACGTCCGGGACCACGAGTGCTTCCGGGTCGCGGCGCAGCTCTGCGGTTTCTGCGGCGGCCGAGGCGGCGGTGGCGACGCGAGCGGCCGAGAGCCGCCGCACTGGGCGCGCTCGGCGGCGGGAAGCGCCTTCCGCACAGGTAGCGGCGAGCGCAGGGCGCGGGAGCGGGTCGGGGGCGCGGGGCGCGGGGGCGGGCCGGGGGTGCGGGGGCGCGGGGCCGGGTCGGGGGGCCGGGGCCGGCCGGGCCCGCGGTGGGACAGCCGAGTGACGTCGGCGCCCGCGGCTTGGGCGGAATTCCACGGCGCGATCCTCCGCCCCCGGGGGGCCCTGAGCCCCGGGCCGATCGCCGCCAAGCGCGGAGCCTCGCGGTGCCCCGGGCTACGGAGGCGGCCGGAGCCCGTCGCCGCCGTTGCTGCCCGGCCGCGGCTTCCGAGCCCCTCCCGAGAGCTGCGAAGACCCTCGGGCCGCCCGAGCGCTGCGCGGGGTGCACGTCGCGCCGAGCCGGTTTCGAAATGAAACGGGGCGCGCCAGGACTCCGCCCCCTCTTCGTAAGGCCGTGTCTCCTGGGGGGGCCTCCCCCGGACGCCGGGGTGCTGGCTGATGTTCACCTCGGCGAACGAACGACTCCCGTCGCGGGCCGGATTCCCTTCTGGGCGCCCAGGGACGGGAGCAGACGAGTGCGTCGTCGTCGTTGCAGAGTTCGCGTGAGGACGTTATGCAACGTGCTGGAAGGCGGTGCTGCAAGAAGTCGAGCAAGAAAGAAGGTGGCGAAGTTGCCTAGTGGATGGAGGAATTGGTATTTTCACGGTCCGTTTTGGGCATCTTGGAGTAGGAAGTGTTTAAAGAAGAGAATTAAGTAAATCCCCGGAGAAGAACACTCGGGGCAGGAACATGCCAGGCCCACCCGGGGAAATTGCAAGAAAGCCTCTGGGTCTGGAGGTGGGCAAAGGGGGAGAGCCAGATCGTGGTACCGACTGGAGGCAGCTGCTGAAGGTTTTGAACGGAGTAGAGTGTGTTCTAGCCCTTTCCATGTTGAAAGGTAACCTTGGCAGGAGCCATTGGAGTAACAAGTGACTGGCGACAGAGGCTCAGTACAGGACAAGATGGTCCCGGGGCCATCCAGAGTCCATTTCATTTATTTGTGTGCATGCATGGGAGTGCATGTGTGTGTGCCTGCACGCGCGGGTATCAGAGTACAGCTGGCAAGCCCTTTTTCCTCGCATAAGAGAGCAAACTCGGTCCCCAAGGCTTCGCACCAAGTTCTTTGCTGTGCCATATTGCTGACCCTCTGGGTCTGTTTTGAAGACTGAGCGTATAGGATTTGCTAGGAATCGGTGGCTTCGACGATGATTTCAAGCATTTTATGTAAGCCCTCGGGAGCAAAAGTGGCCACAGGCAAAGTCCTGCGAAGAGTCCAGTAGAACATCAGCCCGCAAGCAAGGAGAACCCGTGAGTTAAGAGGACAGCGAAAAAGTGGCATGTGGAGGCGGAGCCCCCTCCACAGAGGAGGGGGGATCAGCTGCTCGGTCGCTCTGGGCTGGTGAGGATTAGCACTAGTAGCAGGGCTGGCCTGCTGGAGGGGGGCCTTCCAGGGCTGGAGCTGCGCAATTAGGGAAGTGAGTGAAGGAACTTTCAAGTTAAGGGCCCCACGCGGGGTGGGCGTGACTGTCGCTGCTGCAGCCCCAGGTGGGCGTGACTGTCCTGCTGCGGCTCCACAGTGAGAGACAGTTTGCTGGTGGACGTGGGCATAAAACAAGAGAAGTGATTGGAGGGGCCTGAGGAGGAACAAGAAGGAAGGGATGTTAAGGGCATAACCTCACGGCATCCCAGGTGGAAAGATGGATCAGTGAACGGGTGTTCCACCATGACTACAGTCTAGACGGGGGCAGAGCAGCATGTGAGTGTAGACATTGGTCGGTGGACAAAGGTGGTTGTGAGATTCTGGAAATGTTCATTGCTGTAACTTCCTCACTAAAGTGGAGCTTTGCCCACCTAAATGTCTTCCTAATAATAGTTTGTGCTCTTTGACATGCCACCAAGTGTCACCTCAAAGATGCCTGTTGTAAGTGGTAAATATATAACTGGTCTAAGCCTTGGCTTCTGTCCCTGCTCTATTTGGTTTTTAAGTATTTGAGAGAAAGAGGAAGGGGGACCAGTGTGCGTGGTGTGCACGTGGCGGTCAGAGGACAGCTTTCTCTGCCACGTGGGCTCTAGGGATCGAACTCGGTCATCAGTTACCCGCGACCTTCTCGCCAGCTGCGCCACCCTTCCAAGACTCTGGGCTTTCACTTGGCAGCAGTGGGCTGACCTGCCTTGGCGGAGGTGGGCTGACCTTTCTTGTGGAGCTCTTCAGGGGCTTCTCATTGCCTGCACCACTCCTGTGCCCAGCTGCTCTTGTCCTCTTCCGCCCAGCCGGGCCCTCTGTCCCAGGTTCTGGAAGTGTGGAGCCCACGTGCCTCTGGTCTGCACCTGCACAGCTTCCTCCTGGGCCGCTTTGCTGAAGATCCCGTCACAGTTCCCACGCAGTCCTGGACTTAATCTCTGTCTGTCACCCTCCGCAGAGTTAATAGTTTGGGGGTCCGGAAGTAGACCTTGGGTCGTCTCTCTCTGTCTGCTTCCTACACTTCAGGCCCATCCTGTTGATAAGAACTCTGACTGAATTTTCAGAGAACCAGACGTGAGCTGAAGAATGAATCCGTGAGCTGAGAGCAGCCGGGAAAGATGCTGCGTGGGAATCTGGGCTGAGGCAGAAGTCAGCCTTTTGAGAAAGACACAGTTTAGAAATACGAGAGTACACGGAATTAAAAGGGTAGAAGTACCTGTGTTAAAAATAACTTTTAATGGTTCCTTGAAATTCTAAAATTATATGGTGACTCGTGATTAAATGTTCTAATTTTATGTTAAAATACATAACTTACAATGTTGTCATTTGATCTTTTTAACAAGTTTATGTTAAATTTTTAGGACATCCATGCAAGCCTGAAGAAGCAGCATTTCTTCCTCCTAAGCCATGGCCTATCAGTTGTACCGAAACACGACTTTGGGAAACAGTCTTCAGGAGAGCCTTGACGAGCTCATCCAGGTGGGCACGACTCCGGCAGGTGGGCACGACTCATGCAGGTGGGCACGGGCAGCAGCGTTCCACAAGACAGGTGGCCAAGCCCTTAGCGTGTGGAGAGCAGGCTCCCTCGGCCCGTCCCTCATCACCAGCGCAGACCCGGGAGCGATCGACCTGCTGAGTGTAAATCCTCAGCTTTTAAAAATGGTTTCCAGCTCATGTTTTTAAGAAAAGATATTCCATGGTGCATGGAAAATGGTTCTTTCCAACTCAGCGAATTCTTTTTTATTTTAAAAATTTTTAGGATTTCTAATTTATTATTTCAACTTGAGAAAAATTAATCTTGTATTTAAACCACCCAGCTCAAGAAGCTTTAGATATTTTTGTTTGTCGAAGGGTGAGTTACTTTTGGTTTCTTTTAAATTTTTATTTAGTGTGTCTCTCTGAAACAGAGGGGCACTGTGGGTGCCTGTAGAGACCCAAGGGTGACTTCGGGGGTCACCCGGGATTGCTCTACCTCCCCCTCACTTTGCTCTGGGGTTCCCAGGCTCCTCTTTCCAGGATCAGAAGTACAGCCATCATTTAGGCCTGGCGTTTTTACCCGGGATCTGAGATCCCCATTCAGAACCCTGTCCTGCTGAGCCGTCTCTCCAGCCCTATGTTCGGTTCCTTGAGACAAGATCTCATTCATGAGTGCAGGCTGACCTTGGACATATAGTGTTGCTGAGGACGACCTTGAACTTACGGTCCTCCTGCCTGACTCCGCTTGCTTGGCAGCATGGTGTGAGCTTTGGTGACGAGTCTGCAGACGTGTGGGGGCCTCTTACCAAGGAGAACTCAGTGCCTCCCTTTACTGAAATCCCTTTCCAAACACTAAAACAAAGACAAATCTTTTCCTAGTTTGGTAAAAATCACTGCACGCTTCCTTTTCAAAATCGTTTTTGGCCAAAAAAAGTTATTTTTGCTCAGGGTAGTGTGAAGTTAGCTCAGAATGCCATAGGCAAGAGGGGGTTCAGTGGAGTGGTCTGGCAGCCCCAGGAAGTGTGCTTCTTCCATGTCCTGCCCAGGGGACTGACAATCTTTGCCTTTCCTCAGTCTCAACAGATCACCCCCCAGCTCGCCCTTCAAGTTCTGCTGCAGTTCGATAAGGCTATAAACTCGGCTCTGGCTCAGAGGGTCAGAAACAGAGTCAATTTCAGGGTAAGGATGCTTTCTAATCTGGGAACCTGCGCTGATTGACTGCGAGGCTCGTGTGCGTTTAGCAATCGTAAGAGGAAGGTTTGCTAGTTGAGTTTTAGCCCTTGGTTTATGACAACTTCACTTGTAATCTACGGTGTACCGAGCACATCCTCTGTGTGGCACAGGCTGCGCTTAGGGTACCTCGCTGCTCCACAAGTGTGAGCCTGGGTGCATTTGGTTATTATCCTTGTGTGTGTATCCATGTGTGTGTATCATGTTACAGGCTAGAGCTCCAGTTCAGAAATAAGTTTATATGAAGTTTATATGGAAAGAGTCCAAGTTGCCTTAACATTGAAGAGAACCCCAGTAAGGAATTGCTTTGTTGTTGAAATGATAAGTTTATGAAATTTAACCTCTAAATGTTCTAGATACTAGAAACACAGAGGTAAGTGAGATAGAGGGTCCCCATTTGACTTAATTTTACTGAAGAGATAAAATCTGTTTTCATTATATGCATGCATTGTTTCTCATAGTCACAGGCCTAAAGAGGCTTGGGTAAAGCGCGGCACATCTTGGTGTAAAGCTTGAGGAGTAGACAGTTGAGTTGTAAACAGCGATGTTGGCAGTCAGTGTGCATGCGACCTCACGTGCACATCTGACCGGTTTGCCGATTAAATAGGATCTTTTTATTAGTGTGTGTGTGTGTGCACGCACTGCCTAAAAAGCAGACGGTCCTGAGTGCAGATTCCAGATCCCATGTAAAAACTCCAGGTGGAAATGGTGGCGATCTGCACTTCTTGACCCTGGAAGGAGGAGCCTGGGAAACTCCAGGGCAAAGCAAAGAGGAGGCAGCACAATCCGGATGATACCTGAAGTCACCCTCGGGTCTCCATAGGCACACACAGAGAAACAGATACATGCGATAAGTAAATATTTAAGTAGAGATAAGGAGATGGCTCAAGGATTAAAACCTTTGCTCTGCAAACAGAAAGGTTGAGGTCCCCCAGGTAAAAATGTCAAGCAGAAATGGCGCAGCCTGTACTTCCGGCCCTAGAAGGTGGAGCCTGGGAAATCCCAGACCAGAGCAGTAAGGTAGGAGCAATCCAGGATGAATCCCAAAGTTACCCTGCTGCTCCACAGGGACACACAGTGCCCTCTGATGCACGCGCACACACGCACATACATAAAATAATCAAGCGAGCACGCACGCATGAAAAGTGTGCACTGGACGCTCAGGATGGCCTGGACTGCGGAGCAGGACGCTGGCTCAGACTGGCCAAGTGATAGTTAAGAGAGAAAAAATCTAAAAAATGTATGGGTTGTTTAATTTTGAGAAAAGGTAGTAGAAGCAGCTTTCTGAAGAGAAGTCACTGAACCGACAAGACACCTTTAAATTCAGACCAGGTGAACAATGCTTTGGGGATAAACAAGTTAATCAGGTTGCTAAAGCAGGAGTGATAGCTTAGGTCTGAAATCCCAGTACTCGGGGAGGTAGAAGCTGGAGGTCAGGTTAGGGGTGTCGTCCTCTGCAGCCCAGCTGGACTCTCAACAGGCTGCATGACACCCCATCTCAAACAAGAAGAATGGACGTTTACACTACAACTAAATGAATTTCCACGAATACTGTGTGACTCCAGAAGACAAGCAATTCTACAGAAAAGGATGCTAACACAAGATGAGCAGAACTCGGTCAGACGAGAGAGCCCCGGCTGGTGGAGGCTGGTGGTCTTGCTGTAGCCCTGGGTAGACGCCTTAGCCACGCACCTGGCTGCAGGCACTGCGAGGATTTTTCTCACCAGCTACTTCCAAAATGATGGTTCATGACACCGACTGTCGAGTGCCTGTCACTGCTAGGACCGGCCATGAGGCCGGCTGCCATCACAGGAAGGTTCGAGATGCCAGAGGTCAGCATTGGTTGCTGTGTTGCTGTTTTGCCTCGGAAGGCCGAGACTAGCCCAGGAGCCAGTGTGGGTTCCTAAATGGTTTTTACGTTTTCACTTGACACGAGACCACAGGATTTTCCCTGCATCGGCTGCTGCCCGTGGGCTGCTGCAGCTTCTCTCCGGGTCTGGCGCGCGACCACAGCTGCAGATGTGTCCTGCTGCTCTTTCCTTTTTTTTTTTTTTTTTATTATTATTTATTCAACTGTGCGTATGTGTGTGTATGTGCGTGCGCGTGTGTGTGTGTCTGTGTAGAACCACGGACGAATCGGGAACCACCATGGCCGCCTCCACCTCCTTCAGCCCCGGGATTCACAGGCTCCGCCCTACCAGGACCAGAAGCGCAGGCTGCCTCGCTTCCGCCTGGCGTCTATACGTGGGATCTGGGATCCGAACTCAGGACCTTCTGCCTGCAAGGCAGAGGCTTAACCCCTGAGCCACCTCTCCAGCCCCCCTGCTGCTCTTTCCAAGCGGCGCCTTGCAGTCTGTCCTGATCGGTGCACTCGTGACCTGGTCACCAGCAGTCATCCAGCTGGCGGCTGCTGACTTGCTTATACTGCGTGATTTTCCGTCCTCCCCCCGCAGACCCCAGCGCCAGGGCCCACGGGAGAAGAGACTGGAGCTCCAGGGCGGGAATGACCAGTTGGAGTTGCCTGTCCCGCCGTAGCCACAGCTGTCAGGTCCTGTCGGGTAGACCACAGCTTGCGTGTCCCCTTGTCCCGCCCCTCCTTGGGGCTCTTTGACTCAGACGCAGCTGATGGGAAGTTTCTCAGCTGCCTGTCTGTAGACTCGTCCCCTGTGTGTCAGACACGTCTGATCACCCGACTCCTTCCATGGGGCACGGCTCTCCAGTCTCCTCCCGTTGGCACCCCTCAAACATTGCATTCTGACTTTCCCGCCCTTTCCTCGGGGCTGGGGCTTCACTGTGAGAACCCGTTGTCCCTGCCCTTGTGCCCGCACAGAGCTGGGTAGCTCTCACAGCTCTGTCACACGCTTAGGTTGGCATGGGCCGGCACCCTGCGATCCAGAGCCGGGCACATCTGGCCAACAGCAGTCACTGGTGTTGGCTAAGTCACTGGGGCCACCGTTGCTTTTAAGTCATTACTGGACTGAAGCCAGTTTTTATTATTAGAAATCATGTGCTTGATGCTTGTTCTCTTGAATTAAGTGTTCTGGCCTTTTAAATATCTTGGACCTTTGCTAGATTTTTCCTGTGTGTGTATCCATGCACATGTATTTCAGGTTTTGACTCGGTCCTGTAGGTTATTCTTTCACTTCTAACACACTAAAAACATTTCCTTTATGTTCAAGTATGTACTCCTACACCTAAGTAAAAATCAAAAAGAAGAAAGTCTTATTAGAAGAACGTCAGTGCATAACAGTAAGTGCTGTGTCTTGAGAGCTAACAGGAATATGCCGTTACAGGATTAAAACTTGTAGATGAGTTTCTTTTTTTAACTTTAGTGTCCCTGTGTCCGGGTGTATGTGTGTGTGTGTGCACGCACGTCATAGGGCACTGTGTGTCCCTGTGGAGGACCCAGAGTGACTTCAGGAATCATCCTGGATTGATTGCTTCTACCTCCTCCTCTCTTCTGGAATTTCCCAGGCTCTGCCCACCAGAGCCAGAAGTGCAGGCTGCTGCCATTTCTACCTGGCATTTTTACATGGGACCTGGGATCCAAAACTGAGGACCTTCTGCATTCAAGGCACAGTCTTAACCCCTGAGCCATCTCTCCAGCCTGAGTTTCTTTTTTAAAGAGATTTTTTTATTTATTGGGTACTTGTGTTGGCAGAGGGCACTGCATGTACCGTCAAAACTTCGCTCTTGATTTCTCCACGGTCCACCATTTCTGCCAGGCATTTTTACATGGGATTTGGGATCTGAACTCAGGTCCTTCTGCTTGCAAGGGAGAATCATAACCCATGAGCCATCTCTTCAGCCCTGGTGGAGAGATACTAAGAAATCTCTGCTTTTGTATAAGTGTAAAGAAAGAACGCAAAATAAAACAATGGAGCTTTGAGATATTTATTAAAAACTCAAATGACTTTCACAGTTTAGCCACAAGGGGGCAGTAGAGCTGTGCACACGGTTTGTGTACTTCAGGTGAGTACTTAGCGGGGTCTTACACGGTGCCAGGAGCGGGTGAACTGCACTTTCTCAGCTTTCTTCTTAGCATGCTTATCCAGGTTTTCTTTTGTTTGTTTCTTTTTTAAATATGTAAGATTAAAAATCTTTAGCAAGCTGAGTCTTAAGCACTCTGTTTTAGCTTTCCGTACATGGCAGCTAAGTTCTTTGCAAGTTTTTTGGAGTAAGATGTGAGCGAGCACTGACTTTGGTCTGAATGCTTTGTTTTGAAGGGTTCTCTAAACACATACAGATTCTGTGATAACGTGTGGACTTTCGTATTGAATGATGTTGAATTCAGAGAGGTGACGGAGCTTATTAAAGTGGACAAAGTGAAAATCGTAGCCTGTGATGGCAAAAGTAAGTGCAGACACCTCCCCCTCCCACCCTCACCCCCCAGTGGCAGCACCAGACAGAGCCGGCCTCGTCCAGTTAATTCTGAATTCCGCACATGTCCCCTTACTGACGAGTGTAAACATTTGAGCTGAGTGTAGACTGCTTGCGCAGACTGAGGTTATGTGGAGAAAAACTTAAGTAAGACACAAAGATTCTTTCCCTGCCCAGTTGCATTTCTGAAGTGCTCATCAGGTTGTCCCAGCCACCTGTGTCTAAGGAGGTGTTGTATAATTTGGGCCCTTTAAGATTCCTGTATTGCTCAATACTCCTGATCTTTATATTTAAAGTATTATGTTAAAGCAGAGCAAAAGTAGATATAGCAGCTTTGGAACTGTGGTGGTCTCCATCCCTGGACTGCACTCGAATTTTCCCCAGCAGACCTGAGAACTTGCTCGGGTCCTTAAGTATTTGTCAATCAGCACATGTCTGCCCGCCCTCTGTTTCGTGATTGGTTGTTGCCTTTTCACTGGCACGCCTCTGGCAGAACCCAGGGCATCGCCACAGAGGCGCTAGCTGACTCTCCCCCACCAAGCTGCATCGCGGCCCCACACTGTTTGTGTTTTGCTTTTTCCAAAATCTAAAGAGCTCGTGTGTGAAGCACCTGCCCTAAGATGGGAACAGCTGCCACACTCTAAGAAGGTAGTTTTGAGAATCAAGAGAAAGAAACCTAGGAAATACTCCATTTCTTTTACACATTGGGGTTCTTCGTTTTATGTTTTAAATTTTTAAACAAGTATCTAATCACTGAGGAAATGTCGAGACTACAGTACAAAAAGTACAGGTAAGGGCCAGGACACCACTGCAGGTAGACAGCCACTCGATAAACGACGTTCTGGATGCATTCATTTGTGTCCCGATAGGTCTCTGCAGATGGCCACGTGTTTGCAGATGCATTATTTTAACATGCATTAGTGCATTCTTTTAAACCTGATTTGTGAATGGCTGTATGAGATTAGGATCTCGTCTTTTAACAAACAGTCTTCCAGATGTGAGAACGTTTGGAAACAGCACTGAACTGGCTTTCTGCCCGGGAGGAAAGCAGGTGCGCTCAGTGCCCTGGGCCTCGTGGGCTTCTGAATGCAGCGAAGTACGGAACTGACCGCAGTAAAAATTCAAACTATTCCATTTCCAGGGTCAGCGGGGGAAAGCAAGACATTTTGGGCGTTTTTTATCCCAAAATTAAGAAACAGTTTGGAATTTATAGATGTTTCAAATAATTAAATTTGTTCTTAAGTAATGTTAAATTAAGGGGCTGGAGAGGTGGCTCAGGGGTTAAGCCTCTGCCTTGCAGGCGGAAGGTCCTGAGTTCGGATCCCAGATCCCACGTATAGACGCCAGGCGGAAGCGCGGGCAGCCTGCGTTTCTGGTACTGGTAGGGCGGAGCCTGTGAATCCCGGGGCAGAGTAAACAAGGAGGAGGCAGTCCATGGTGGTTCCCGAATTCGCCCGTGGTTGTACACACACACACACACACACACACACACACACACACCCGTGGTTGTACACGCACGCACGCACGCAATTGAATAAATAAAAAAAAAATGTTAAATTAAAAGGTAGTAGTACTTCATTTTAGTCTAAAAGTCTCCTAAAATCAAGTCTCGTTGCTGATGCGAAAACATCAAAGACAAGTTGCCGAGGCTGGTGTTTCCAGAAGCCGCTCAGACTGGAACTGGTCTCGGAGCCTGTGAGCACGTCGCGGCCCGCTGAGTGCTGCTCAGCCACCTCCAGAGAGAAGTTCTGAGCTCACGGGGTCCAGGATGGCTTCCGCCTCGCCTCCTCTTCCCCAGCCACATGCGCACATACAGATGCATGCATGTGTGTGCGCACATGTGCAGGCACATACACATACAGATACATGCACGTGCGCACATGCACAGTTGCTTTTTTATAGATGTTCTTAAAATACTCAGATGTCAAAGTAAATTGGCGCTGAATTACTCTTTCCTCTGTTCTAGATACTGGCTCCAATACTACGGAATGAATGGGAAAAGTGGCTTTTTACGCCATGCTGATATTCAGCGCTTTTTTTGAAGAGAAGCATAGAAGAGACTTTTATTTATTCTAGCGCTGCTGGATGACCACGCTGCCACCCATGCTGGCTGCAGCGGCGCGTAGCTGTCTTCTCTTGTTAGCCTAGTATTCGGCGTCAGGAAATGTAACTTTTTTTAATGACAGATCCAAAGCACTCGCCTCCGAGAACATTCTTTAATAAACTCCTTTTAAAGCTCGCTGTGGTAATCATTGACGGTGCTCGAGTGGGGAGCTGTGGGGGGCTCGGCCAGCCTGTGAAAGCGCAGGTGCTGTGCAGAGGGACCAGAAAGGCGTCCTGCCCGTGCGGGCTGCAGGCCGTGGTGGCCGAGCTGTCCTGCTGCGGGCCTGTGTCCCCACGAGCTCGCTGAGGCCCCAGGACGGCGCAATGCGGTCGGAGAAGCTGGGCCAGCTCAGCTCGCTGCGTATCAACAGTTACACCATCTCCCCGTGACATCAGTAGCACCTACTGATCGTTCCACACGGTTTCAAATGATCTACATCTCCTTAACCAACTTCCAACTTTAAAAGTCTCAAATGTTTTACATTTGCTCCCGTCTTCGTGCACTTGAAGGAAAAGCATGTCGCACCCGTTACATTGAGAAAATGCAGTGAGAAGCGTGTTAGACACAGCAGGATGCAGGACGACGGGTAACAGCAAGGGCTTGGGGGCCGACCTAGTGAGCACCTGGCCCTGCCCATCACCTGGTAAGAGTGAACACCTGGCAGGTGCCCCCAAGGTCCACCCGCCGAACCCCGAGGTCCACCCTTTCCACCCATATTCCAGTGCTTGCCCTCGTGAACTCGGCAGCAGCGGTGGTTCTGGCCTAGGACTGGATGATCCGTGATGTCATGGATGGCAAAGCGTCGCCCCGAGGAGCTGTGTTTGAACTGAGAGTTGTCCCCCATGGGCTCGTGTGTAGAAAAATGACGCCATTAGGAGGTGGAGCCTTGATGGAGAAAAGCAGCAGGGGGGGGTCTTGAGATTGGTAAGCCCCGCCCTCTTGCCTCTTGCTTGACTTTTTAACCTTTTATTTTTATAAACTCTGTGTGTGTGTGTGTCCACGTGGAGGACCAAAGGTGATGTCAGGAATCATCCTGGATCCCTTCTACCTCCATTTTGCTTTGATCTGGAATTTCCCAGGCTCCACCCACCAGGCCTGGAAGTGCAGGCTACTGCCATTTCTGCCTAACTTTTTTTTTTTTTTTTTTAACATGGGACCTGGGCTCCAAAAAACTCAAGACCTTTTTGGGAGGCAGAGCTTAGCCCCTGAGCCATCTGTCCAGCACAGAAGGAAGCTTACTGCAGGAACACAGACAGGATAGGATTGTAGGTGAGATTGTAAGAGGGAAAGAGAAGACCACTCGGGTGCGGCAGGAGCAGGTCCCAGAAAATGGGGTACCCCCGAGCAGCTAGTCTAGGGGCTGCTTATAAGATTTAGTGTTACGGGTTCCTCCCGGGTCTTCGTGTGTCCGGGTTCTTGTGTTGGGGAGTTGAAGATTGAAACCAGAACCCAAGTAGAGGATGAGGCAGTTTATTGGAGAAAAGGACGGAACGCATGGATGTGAATCCGTGAAGGGCAAGAGAGCCCTGGGGAACTCATGAGTCCGTGAGAGAGGGAAATGGAAAGGGCCCACAGACCCAGAGGCGGAGGCCCACGAGGGACAGGGGAGCCCCGAGTTGGTGTCCGAGCTTGCAGCAGCAGCTCTCAGCCTCCAGGACATCTGCGGTGACTTGGGCTGCCTCCAGCTCCTGCCCGACACGCCTTTTCTGCACAATGAGCTGTGTCCTCCCCCCCCCCGCCCCCTCAGGAACCGTAAGCTGCATAAGTCTCCCTTTCTCTCTGTAGTTACTTGAGTTTGAGCCTTTTCTCACAGCAACAGTAGCAGAATGAGTGCAGGAAGAGGGGACATTTCCTCCCACATGGCGGCATTGGTAAAAGGGCTTGTGTACCAGTGAGACCCCCCACCCATGCAAAATGCAAATCATTCCGTCAGTTACACCAAAACCAGTGTGGGAAGAAGTGGAAGGGACTAGAGAAGGTAATGGGGTAAGATAAAGATACATGTGTGAAATTCTTTTTAAGCTGGTCTTTTGGAGTCAGAAGAGTGAAAACCACACGGAGGGGAGGTAGAGATGCAGGTAGTCCCACCTTAGAAAGCAGAGATAAAAGGCTGAATACTAGGCTAGCCCGACCATTCGGCAAGTTCCAGACCAGCGATGGCTGCATAGCAAGATCCTATTTGGGGGGACAAAAAGCATGGAAACTCAGTGTGTGGTCGGAATGGCGTGGTCAGGAGATGGGGTGTTCCAAGCATTGCTAGAAGTGTGAAATGCCCGTCAACATGGAGGCTCCCCCGGAAGACAACAGCCACACTAGGACCCTCCTGAGGCTGTGTGTGCTCCAAGGGACCCAGGGCAGCACTGAACAATATCTGCAGACCTGCGTATGTGACAGGTTCCGCCATCTACCCCGCCGTGGTACGCTATGAATGGGAAGAGCGTGTGTGCGTGTGCGCGTGCATACGTGAGTGCATGTGTGCGTGAGTGCGTGTGATCACCACACAGTTGAATGCAGCCAAGAAGGATGAGTCCCTGTTGCGTGAAACAAACTGCTGTCACGGACAAGGGGTCAACGTTGTCATTCGTGGGTGCTGAAGCTACAGGCGTAAGAGACCGTGCGTTAACAGAGCCTGCACCTGCTAGGCCTACAGATCAGAGCTGGGAGGATGTGCTTCGTGCCGTAGAGATCTTAGGACAGGCTGGGGTGCATCCACCCGAGGGCACACGTGTGCTGTGTGCGCGAGAGATGAAGGAAGCGCGTTCCCTTAAGCGATCTTATCACCAGTAACCAGACGGTCCTCGTGGGGGGAGTGATTTATGCCACTTTCTGGATGCTGCTGCAGCTGTCCCCCCAGGTGCCCATCCCAGCGGGCATCATTGACCCCACGCTTTCTGTGTATGTGCACAGTGATGTGTGTGTTTCCATGCGTGTTGATGTGTGTGTGCATGTTGATGTGTGTGTTTATGTGTGTGCTTGATGTGTGTTTCCGTGTGTGTTATTTCTGTGTGTGTGCATGTTGATATGTGTGTTCTGTGTGTGCATGTTGATGTGTGTTTCTGTGTGTGCATGTTGATATGCGTGTTTCTGTGTGTTTCTGTGTGTGCATGTTGATGTGTGTGTTTCTGTATGTGTTGATGTGTGTGTGTGCATGTTGATGTGTGTATTTCTGTGTGTGTGCATGTTGATATGTGTGTTTTTGTGTGTGCATGTTGATGTGCGTGTTTCCGTGTGTGTTGATGTGTGTGCATGTTGATGTGCGTGTTTCTGTGTGTGTGTGCATGTTGATGTGTGTATTTCTATGTGTGCATGTTGATGTGCGTGTTTCTGTGTGTGTTTCTGTGTGTGCATGTTGATGTGTGTGTTTCCATGTGTGTTGATGTGTGTGTGCATGTTGATGTGTGTATTTCTGTATGTGTGCATGTTGATATGTGTGTTTCTGTGTGTGCATTTTGATGTGTGTGATTCTGTGTGTGCATGTTGATGTGTGTTTCTGTGTGTGTTGATGTGTGTGTTTCTGTGTGTGTGTGCACGGTGATGTGTGTGTTTCCATGTGTGTTGATGTGTGTGTGCATGTTGATGTGTGTTTTTCTGTGTGCATGTTGATGTGTGTGTTTCTGTGTGTGCATGTTGATGTGTGTGTTTCCGTGTGTGTTGATGTGTGTGTGTGCATGTTGTGTGTATTTCTGTGTATGTGCATGTTGATGTGTGTGTTTCTGTGTGTGCATGTTGATGTGTGTTTCTGTGTGTGCATGTTGATGTGTGTGTTTCCATGTGTGTTGATGTGTGTGTGCATGTTGATATGTGTGTTTCTGTGTGTGCATGTTGATGTGTGTGTTTCCATGTGTGTTGATATGTGTGTGCATGTTTATGTGTGTGTTGATGTGTGTGTGCATGTTGATGTGTGTATTTCTGTGCGTGTGTGTATGTTGATGTGTGTGTTTCTGTGTGTGCATGTTGATGTGTGTATTTCTGTGTGTGTGTGCATGTTGATGTGTGTGTTTCTGTGTGTGCATGTTGATGTGTGTTTCTGTGTGTGCATGTTGATGTGTGTATTTCCATGTGTGTTGATGTGTGTGTGCATGTTTATGTGTGTGTTGATGTGTGTGTGCATGTTGATGTGTGTATTTCTGTGTGTGTGTGTATGTTGATGTGTGTGTTTCTGTGTGTGCATGTTGATGTGTGTTTCTGTGTGTGCATGTTGATGTGTGTATTTCCATGTGCGTTGATGTGTTTCTGTGTGCGTTGATGTGTGTGTGTGTACGGTGATGTGTGTGTTTCCATGTGTGTTTCCGTGTGTGTGCATGTTGTTGTGTGTTTCTGTGTGTGTGTGGTGATGTGTTGGCTTCTCGACTGTCTTCACCTTTTTTTTTTTTTTTGAGATGCGGGTCTCTCTGAACCTGGAGCTCCTGATTTGGCCAGTCTATCTGCCAGTGGCCCCAGGGATCTTCCTGTCTCCCCAAACCTGGTGTGGACACCTGCTGCCTTTTAAAACTCAAGTCCTTATGCCAACACTACCCCTCCGCCCCCCTCGCCGTCTCTCTAGCCAGCTGCTCTCACTTCACGCCCTATCATACTTTCACTGCGCGCCCCATCACACTCTCACTGCACGCCCCATCACATTTTCACTGCGCATCCCCATCACACAGTCTGTGTTGGCTGAGCCTGAGAGAGAAATGTGCAGCCTAAGACTCCGGCATGCTGTCCTCTTAGCATCTGCAGCTGGAATCACAGCCCAACCCGTCCCAGCGGAACCCCCGCTTATCTCTTTCAAAGTCATCCTCAGGAAACTTACTGAAATCTAGAAGTCTGGCCTCCAGAGCATCCCCGACAAATGTTTCTACCGCAAGAGGACAAGAGCGTCAGCTACATCCTGGACTTTTATTTTGCAGGGCGCCGCTTCTGAGCAGCATTTGACAAGGAAAATGGTTGTTTGCGATTGTTCCTGTGTGCTGTGAGGCCACAGGGCAAGCTCGGAGGTCATTCCTTGGGAGTGGACCCCACTGCCTTTTGAGACAGGGTCTCTCACTGGAACCTGGGACTTGCCAGTGAGGCCAGGTTGGGGGACCAGTGAACCTCAAGGATCCCCCACCGCTGACTGTCTAGTCCTAGTGTTACAGGAAGCACCATGCCCAGCTTTATGTGAGTCGTGGAGATGAACTCAGGGTTTCTTTCTCTCTTTTTTTTTAATGAATAACTTTATTTTGCAGGATAAACGGGGCTTCCAGAATATGCCAGTACAAAATCCTTTGTTATGAGGTGGGTTTAGATTCTGCTAAAGCGTTTGATCATGTTTCGCAGGTTAATAAACCTGTTTAAGCAGAAAGTAAAGTCTAACGTCTTCCCCGTGAGCTCAGGTCTTGCTGCTTGTGCAGCACCCAAGCTGGCTGAGCCGGATCCCAAGCTCCCTACAGCTGCTGTCAGTCAACTTCCTGTCCACCTGGCACACGAACTAGAAACACGCAAGAGCAGCTTGGTACACAGCTCAAGCCAGCAATTCCTCTGGATACAGCTGTAGGCAGTAAAATGACCTGCGTGTAGATTCCTGCTCAGGCACAGTGTGAAAGACAGGGAAGGTCTTTTCACAATAGTTTGTTTCCAGCTGATGGGTACTCAGGAAGTGGCATGCCCAGAATAAATGCTGCAGTCCCCAGTCAGTACCAGCTCTTGTACTTGGCAAGCCACCGTGCACGCTTCTGCTGTCACTTGGTCAAGATGAGCAGCACTTGACAATCTTTTTTTGGTATGTGGGTGTGTGTGTGTGCGTCTGTGAGTATCAGAGAGCCTGTGGAGGCCCAAGGGTGACTTCAGGAATCACCCTGGATTGTGCTACCTCCTCTTTGCTTTGCACTGGAGTTTCCCAGGCTCAGTCTTCCAGCCTGCATTTCCACGTGGCATTTTTTACGTAGGACCTGGAATCTGAACTCAGGACCTTGTGCTTGCAAGACAGAGGCTTACCTTCTGAGTCATCTCCCCAGCTCATCGATAATCTTATTTTCATACATCACACATCCTGTGCACAGATCCAGCCTGGCATGAGTCTTTATGTTTCCCTTAGTGTCAACTTGGATCTCCTGACATGGGAGAACGTAAGAGTCATAGAAGTTACACACTTTCTGCTGTGCCCCAGACAGGCTGTAGTGGTTCAAGGTGACTTGCTTACAAATGTGCAGGGAGAAAATGACTAACTCATCTACAGTCGAGAAGGCTGCGCCACTTGTGTGCCCCAGAAGTGGACCGGAATGGCTTCATCAGATGTCGTATGAGGAATGATTGGATGTGGGATGAACGGGATGAGATCAGGGAAATCTCCTTGGAAACTCAACTGAGCCTGAAGTTCAGGTTGTTAACAAGAACAAGACCCAAGGTCAAGATCCCAAGTCACAGATGTGGCTCACAGATCAGAAACTTTCAAGGCTGACTGGAACTCAAATGTAGACCCAAACTCTTTGTTCAACTTCACAAGGATCGCAAACAAAATTCGGTGAGGAAGAAGGCTGATGGGAAAATTGCGGCAGCTAAAGATGAATCCAAAGCGACGCACCACTGCCCAGCGTAGACTACCTAGGCTTTAAGTACATCTGAGTCCATGTTCTGCTCACCCTGAGCTAAGCAGCAACCTATGGGATTGACATTAATATTCTAGAGTGTGGGAAAGACAACGTCTAGCACTTGTGAAGGAATCACAACTGGGGGTAGATGTTGTTCTTACTGACCACACGTTGATAACTACTGAAACACAGTAATAAGTAAGGGAAATTCACAATATGTTTGCACATGTCCCAAAACTTCTGTCCCTGGGTAGGGTTTTGTTTATACCAGGCTGGCCTTGAATTTGATCCTCCTGCTTTGGCCTCCCAAGTGTTGGGAGGACAGGCCTGTGCCACCTGGTTTGTGATGGGGACTGAATCCCAGGGCTCGAGTGCACAGTAGCCAAGCCCTCTGCCAACTGAACCACATCCCCAGCCCTGTGGCAGTGTGTGTGTGTGTGTGTGTGTGTGTGTGTGTGTATGAACTATGTGTGGGCACTGTGTGTGTCTGTGGAGGCCCAAGAATGACTTGGGAAATCACCCTGGATTGCTTCTACCTCCTATTGCTTTGCTCTAAGGTTTCCCAGGTTCTGCCTCCAGGGCCGGAAGCGCAGACCACCACAGATCCCCTGCCTTAAACCCCCCACTCCCACGGACTCCTGTTTCACTCGGAGAAGATCAAGTCTGCATGATGCTTCGCCGAAGACTTCACGGTGTGTCCCGTCCTCTCATATCCCTCCTTTCTGTAGCACTAAGGACCAAACCCAAGGCCTCGTATTAGCATCCCCCCCCCATGCTTACCTGTGTTAGTCCCCCCCCCCCTGCACCTGGTGTTGGTGCATGCTCTCCTGTCAAGCTGGACTAAGAACTGTAACCAGGAATCATAAGAGAGAACAAACCCTTGTTCCCTTAAGCCATTGGATGGTCATTTATCAGCAACCATGCAGGCGGACTACAACATCTCTTTACCAGTGTGTATTAACCTCCCCACCTGGGTAGGTTAGCCTCCCGCCTTACCTGTGTGTGTTAGCCCCTCCACCTGTGTGGGCTAGCCTCCCTCCTTACCTGTGTGTGTTAGCCCCCCCATCTGTGTGTGTTAGCCCCCCCACCTGTGTGGGCTAGCCTCCCTCCTTACCTCTCCTCCCTCCCCTCCTTACTCTGTTCCATTTACCTCAACTTCTTTCATGCTTCTGATCATGCCAGGCAGTGTGTTCCCACTCCGGGGCCTTGCAAGTCTTTCCGCCAGGCCTAGAAGGTTCTCTCATTTCACTCCCTGTAGTAGAAAGGCTTGTTGGCAGGGAGGGCATCCTAGACCACCTCTGACACCCGAAGCACCCTGGCTTCCCACCCTTTCCTCCCTTCCAAGGTTTCTATCGCTTCCTCCGCTTCCTCTGTAGCACTCGGCTCACCCACTTGTTAGGATGTGCAGCCTGTGAACAGTGGGGATGTGGAGTCTTCATGTTTTGCTGACCGCTGTGTCAGGTGCCAGTGAGAATGTGTGGTAAATAAGGATTCGTGGTGTGGCATGAAGGAGTGATTTTATTTATATAGGCCACAGTCCTATCTCGCTTCTCTGTGTCAACAATGACCAAACTCGACACGTGAGTGTACTTTGATACAGGTGTATTTTCCAGCTTCTCCGTTTTTAAACAAAATACTTGGCTCTCACCTAATGACGTGCCCCAACCCTGCAAATGACTTTTTCTTCTCATAATGAATTTCATTCAACAAGAGAAGAACAAAGATTACAGTGTGCAGTGTGTGAGCTAAAAACCTAGCTGTTAAAATAAGGCTCAGTGGGGTCCATAAGTCGCAATGAGGAAGGTAAACCAGAGAGGAAAAACAAGCAGAATGGCCCAATTGATCCAGAAGGTTCAGGTGACAGCTGTGACTCAGGGGATGTCAACAGAGGTGCCGGGGGGACCTTGTGTATTCTGAAAAACACCCCTAAACACGTCTTTCTGGTAGGATAACCCCATGTTACCAAACTTCCATCCACCTGGATATAACTCTAAAGGAAACTCCAATGCTCAGGAAATTTCAGAATTTGGCTTTGCAAAGAAAAAAATGTTAAGTTCACAGGCGGACAACTTAAGATTATTTATGTGAAAAAAGACTCCATATGGACCCATCTAGAAAAAGTGACTGGCAGGCAAAAACTGATGTTCCCACACGGTGCCCGGGGACGCGGGTTCTGGGCACCTCACACCTTTCTCACCTTCCTGCTCAGAGAAGCCAGGGCAGTGCCCAGCTGCCAGCAGACTCGGCAGAGCACAGGCACTGAGTTAGGACCCTTCAGTCACCTCTGTGGCTGCACTAGGACAGGAGAGGACCATATTACAGGGCAGGCAAGTCAGGGTGGCGATGCCCATTACCATGGAAGACAAGCTTAAGAAAGGAATCACTGCTGGCTTAGAAATGGGAAATTACGATGACTGTGGCAGGGATCTGGACTACCAAGAAAGTTGGCTGTTGAGAACCAAGTTGATGAGCTGAAGCAAAACCAGGAGAGAAAAAGACATGTTGACCACATCCTAACATATCAGTGGAACCACCATTCAAATTATACACATGAAATTATATAAAACTCACTTATCCAGAACATTCCCTGCACAGAACAGCTATGCCATATCCAAAGATCTACAGTTTTTTAGTGAACCTTTCCCATTACCAAAAAGTATGCATAACCACCAATTATCTCCTAAGCTTCAGAAAGGAGGAGGATTTTACCGGGGAACATCAGGAATTGAAGGGTGTCTGCAAATTTGCACACACACACACACACACACACACACACACACACACACACTATTGTCTCCATAAACAAACATGATCTATACAATCACCTACGGTGAGCCCCTACATTCGCACGGTGAAATAAGCAAGACATGATTTGTGTGGTTTAGATACAGAATGATCAGACATCTTAAAGCTTATTTTGCTTCCCACCCAGAAGAATCATCAACGGTGCCCCCCTGGCTCCCTGACACAACTCCCAACTTGCCCATAAATGACGTATGCTCCTACCTAGAAGGCGCCCGTCCATGGAGATAGGGAAGTCTTTGGCTTGGAAGAGGCAAAATGAGAACCATGTATTTCCCAAAAGCTTGTAGAGGTCAGGTGGGTGAAATCACCCTGCTTTTGGTCACACAGAAAAATCACAAAGCTGGCAATGTAAAAAAAAAAAAAAAAAAATTAAGTGAGGAAGGCATTCAACAAAGAAAGAATCGGTTTGAGAGCTCTTTGTTCTTTGAATCTGCTGTCCACACCTTACCCGGACCGCTGAGGATTCACAGAGACTCTCCTGCCCACCAGGAGACTTAAACACCATGACATACATAGTATCAGAAGAGTCTCACCCAGCTTTTCTGTTTGCATAATTTGTGCATAATAGTTAAAACTATAGTGGCAGAGCTTTAGTTCAGGACTATTTATTTCTAATCGACAGTCCCAAAGGGAAGCCTGTCTGTCCACTAAAATCCCCCGCCTGACTCCTAACCTCAGGAGTATGAGGAACAGTGAGTGCGTCCACAGAGGTGAAGAGCTTGACCAGAATTCCGGAGTCCCTCACTCCGGGTCCTTCCTTTTCACTCCCAAATGTGGCTCTCGTTCTCATGCTGAGAAAGCCAGGGAAGGGCTCCTGGGTCAAGGTGGGGGGCCCCAAGACAGAAGGCTCCAGAGGAGAGGTACTCGCCCCTACTCTACCAGCAGCCCCCTTTGTCCTCAGGGCACGTGGGCTTCCGGGTCTCCCTCCCCTCCTGCCCCAGCAGGGGCTGCCTGTGCCCACCGACGTGCCTCACAACTCCACCCCGTAGATGGTCTTGTAGCGCAGTACTCTTCCAAGCACTGGAGGGCGTTATCATCCACCCTCGGGTCGAACTTGTTGGCCAGCAGGTGATGGTTCTGAAGAATCCAGTGCAGGTCCCCGGTGCCGTAGATGCAGATAGCCCGCTGGTGGACCCCGGAGCAAGGCGCATACGACGCTCCGTGGTCGATGTCTCCCTCGTAGTCCTGCCACTTGACCAGCCTGGCGATGGAGCTCATGTCCGAGAGGTCATACTTGTGGTGCAGCGGGGTGGAGCCCGGCATCCAGGAGACACGCTGCAGCGTGGCCCAGAGATGCTCGTCCGGGCTGTAGGTGTCTTTCACCCACTCAATCAGCTGCTGGGCCTTGGGGTCGCTCAGGACGTGCTGGATGAAGGCGCGGGAAGCCACCATGTAGGCGTTGCCGGTGAACATGGTCACGTTGAGAGGCGGAGGCTCCTTCCTCTGGGCCGTGATGTACACGGTGTCCTTCACCACGTAGTGAAACTTCCAGCGCACGGTCTTGTGGGGGGGAGGCACCTCGGACTCCATGCTGTTCTTGCCCTTGAGCAGCTTGAGGGCTTGAACCATCTCAGCGTTGGTCTTGATGGGAAAGTCCGTCCCGCAGGTATTCAGCAGGTACTTCCAAGGCACGGGGCTCTGCACCAAATCCTGCATGCAGTTCAGGTCGGCCTGCACCCTGGACCAGGACGCGTACACCACGGAGACCAGCTTGCTGGCGATGAAGACGTTGGGGAAGCAGTCCACGATGGCCCTGACCGCCTTGTGGAACATTTCTGGAGACTTCTCGTCCACGTGGACACAGTATATGTTCTGAGGAGCGTACACGGCCCGCAGCAGCCGCTCGAAGTTCTCGATCTTCTCATGGACCACCATGGAGTAGGCAATGGGGAAATCAGCCTCATTTTTGCTCAGCGGGAAGGGGATGAACTTCCTCTGGTCCTTGAAGCGTTCACAGTCTTTGGCCATGGCCAGGTATTCGGTGTCCGTGACAGGCTGTCGCCTCTGCCTGGTCTCCAGATTATTCAGCAAAGCGTGGACCACAGCTCCGTGTTCACCTCGAGTCACCCCGGAACAATTGATGACCTTCTTGGCTGGCATCTGCAGGGACTTATACAAGAAATTCCTGCAGTACTGGCTCTGAAATTCCCGGGAATCCAGATCCATGTGCTCAAAATCACACCTGAGCCTGAGGGACAGTTTCAAAGCCATGATGGCCAGGAGCATGTAACAGCCCAGGGTCCACGCGTGGTATCGCCAGCACAGCTTCTTCCATGAGGTCATCTTAAGGAATCAGGGACCATCTGATACTCACGGGGGGGACAGGCACAGGGGTGGGAGGACCCCTTGTACAGAACAGAATGCCTCCAATTTACCAACGAACCAAGAGCAGGTTACTGAAAGAGTTGAGGGGCAACTCCTGACTGGTGGTGGGATACAGTTCTTCTCCGGAGAAACAGCTTCAGGCAAGACCCTGTCTGGCTTGCAGATCTGTAAGGTGACCCTTCAAAGCAGTCAGCCACACCTTCGTTCAGGAGAGAGACAACACACACACACACTGTGAGTCCTGCCTACAAGTGCAATTAGCTGAGGAAAGTCCCCACCCTTCAGTCCATATCTCTTCCCATGCCAGCCAGTGCTGTTCTAAAAATGGAAAGGTCTTATTCAAAGGAAACTGTATTTCCTGCTTCAGTTTACCAATTTCTATATTTAAGATGCTTTTCAGCACATGTAATTTAAATATCCTTAAAGAAACACAAGCAATTTAATAATATGCAAAAAGACATATAGTAACACTTTAACAATTACACCAACTTTAGATACACACATACGTAGCCATCAGGGCTGCCACAGAAGCTGAGCACCTTGTATGGACTAGAACGACTTTTTTACATTGTCCCACTTCACACCTAGCCTCCAGCCTACTCTAGAACTCTTTTTAGATTAAAAAAAAAAAAAAAAAAAAAAAAGCTAAATGACTTACCAAATCGCACACGTTCAAAAAAATGGGGATTTCTCTCCTCACTCCCTCCCCTACGCTGTAGGTCTGTGAACCTAAATGCTTGTTACACAGACCACGCCTCCCTTGTAAGTACAGCACCAGCTACTAAGAATCCTTACAGAAAGTCAGAGCTTACGGGGGAAATAACTTAAAAAAAAAAAAAAAAGTGAAAGATGACGTGAACCATTCCGGCAGCAATGATTCTTTTCCCTGTCGAAGATCTGCGAACATAGGATGTGCCTGGTAACAACTTTTGTTTTTAAGGGGGAGAGGGGAGAAGGGCTAAGAGAAAGGGAAGTATAAGATGAGTGATGTGCTTACCTACAATCACTTCTGTCCTGCTTAGGGAAGAACTCTCAGGAGGCTGAGATTCTGCTTCCAAGTGATGATTAGTTTGGTTGGTCCAAGGAAGCCAAAGTTAACAACATACTCTTTGGTATTCTTCTAACCCTCTAAAATAGCTTTCTGGGGTTCACAAGGCTCCTCTCCAATCTGCGTATCCGGGAGGTACCTGGGCCCCCACCTTTGCACCCTGCTCCCTGGCGACAGGAGTGAGTCGAGATAACCGTTCAGGAGCGAACCGGCCGTCCTTCTGCAAGTGGGGCCGGGCAGGAAGAATGCTGAACCTGTCTGAGTAAGCAAACAAGCATTTCAGCCGGAACAACCCAGCTTATACCAGCTCTCTCTGAACCTGTCAAAGCTCCCCCACCCAACAAGGAACCAGAGGAACAGCACAAGGGTGTCCCCTGCCTTCTTTTGTGCACGAAAATGTCACTCTTTGTGTTCCTGGAACATCACAAGTGTGACGCACTAAAAATACCCTTCAAGGATTTTTTTCCTCTTATTATTTTACTTACACATACACCCATACATATTATTATTTTACTTATACACACATACATACAACCTCATGCACACAAACACTCATGCACTCACACACAAAACACACATGCACCCAACACACATTATTTTACTTACACACACATAAATGCACCTACATGCACATAAACACATGCATGCACTCACACACATACATGTACACACATGCACATACACACACGCGCACACACACACACACACACCAATGAAAACCAGTTCATTCTTGAAAGTGACTGCTTTCTGACAAGAAATAAAAGGGACCCAAATAAGAAAATTGAGACAAATGATTCTGTTGGCCAACGACGTGACCGTTCTCTGAAAAGAGCTAAAATGCTCCACAGAAGAGTCAGAGGGCAATAAACACTTTCAGCAAACCAGCAGGTGCAAAACCAACGCACAAAATCCAGCGGCTTTTCTATATACCAATAAGTAACTCGCTGAGAAGAAGTCAGAAACACAATACCATTTATGACGGCTTCCAAGCAGTAACAGCTAGAAATAAACTAACCACAGATGGTAAAGGATGGAACTATGAAGTTCTAAGGAAAAAAATGTTGGGAGATACTAGAGCACAGAAGTACCTTCATGTGTGGCAGAACTAACATTAAGAAGTCCATCTATAAAAGCCCTCTATAGGTTTGATATAATCCCCATAAACATTCGAATGGCATGGGGCTGGGGAGACGACGCAGGGCCTAAAGTCTGCCTCACAAACAAAAGGTCCTGAGTTCAGATCCCCAGATTCCCACGTAAAAATACCAGGCAGATATAGTGGACTGTAATTGTGGTCCTGGAAGTGAATGAAACCCCAGATCAAAGCAATAAAGTGGAAGAACAATCCAGATGATTCCTGATTTCACTCTTGGGCCTCCAGAGATACACACAACGTCATACACATGTACATCCACTCACATGCAAAACATACACATGCATATGCCCACAATATATATATACACATGGAAAGAAAAATATTTTAAATACAAGTAGTTAAAAAAAAAACTAAAATTTATGTGAAAGCAGAAAAGACTCTCTGTAGCCAAAAACCCATGCTGGCGTTACCAGAATACCCAACTTCAAACTATATCACCAAACCATTGTAACAAAACCAGAATGTACAGACCAATGGAATCAAAGACCTAGAATAATCTACTCAGAAACAGCCTTCTGATTCTTCCTCATACAATTGCTATAAACACATGGGCAGAAAGACAACCTTTTTAGGTAAAGGAGTTCTGGGAGATTGGATCAAACACTATTTCTCACCTGTATAAAAATCAACACGAGCGGATCCAAGAACTTAAGAGCTGGAAGTCTGGAATGACCACTTCCAATTGCAAGGTTCAGGCATGGGCAACGACTCTGGGCTTGGACCTCTTGTAGCTCAGGAAACCCCAGCAACTGACCAGTGGGTTGGGTTAGAAAGCAGCTGCCCTGTGAGAGAAACCATAGAGAGATGGAGGGTCTTCAGGATGGGAGAACATCTGTGCCCACTATTCATCTGCTAGGGAGACAAAATCCAAAGAAATAAAGAGCTCTGGACACTAAGCAGCAAACGATCCAAGCAAAAAGTAGGCAATAGGGGCTGGAGAGGTGGCTCAGGGGTGAAGCCTCTGCCTTGCAGGCAGAAGGTCCTGAGTTCGGATCCTAGACCCCACGTATAGACACCAGGCAGAAGCGGGGGCGGCCTGTGTTTCCGGTCCTGGTAGGGCGGAGCCTGTGAATCCCCGGGCAGAGTAAACAAGGAGGACGTGGAGGCGTCCATAGTGGTTCCTGAATTCACCCGTGATTCTACACACACACACACACACACACACACACACACACACGCACGCACGCACGCACATGCGCACACATGCACACACATGCATACATGCACAATTGAATAAATAGTAAAAAAAAGTGGGCAAATCGATCAATTTTCAAATGAAGAAGCACAATCAATCAAGTAAAAAGACATGTAAAAATGGTCCTGTATCAGGGGATGCAAACCAAAACTACATTGTGGGGTGACTGGATGACTCTGAGGGTACAAACACTCACCACCGAGCCAAGAACACAGGGTAAAAGAAGAGCTGGTAAGTTCACCTCTACCTTCACGTGTGCACTGTGACATGCAGAGACACACAATAAATAAATGAATACATGTAATTTAAAAAAAATTAAAAACCACATTGAGATTCCATCTTTCTCCAATCGAAACAGCTATCAGCAAGAAAATAACAGATATTAGTGAGTTAGAGTCTGAATCCTTATGTAATCCTAGGGGGAATGTAAATTAGTCCAACTACTATGGAAATCAGTATAGAACAGTAAAATAGAACCACTCCTGAAGGACTGTTAATCAGCTTACTGCAAAGACGTTTATTTACACACAATGTCTTTTGCACCATGATTCACAGCATATGGAATCACCTAGGGAGCTATTAAGGGTAGATGGATAATGAAAAGGTGTTTTCTTCATTTGTAAAAAATGATATGGTGTAATTTACAGAGAAAATGGTATTATTAGAGAGCAGATGTTAAATGGAATTCTCAGATTCCCAAAGATAAGTACGTCCTGCTTCTGTGGAGTCTGGCATCCGGGTGCGTAGGAAAGTAAAGGGCTGTTAAGGGTGTGGAAGAGTAAAAGAGGGTGTGGAGGGAACGGCAGGGTGACAGAGGATGGATTTCATTATCTACCGGGATAAGCTGTCCTCATGAAAACCCTTTACTTTATATGATATGCACTCATTTCTGAAAAGCAATCGTGCAAACCCAAAATTCCCTTATGTCTGGGCAGGGCGGCTATTAGTAACCTGTGGGTCACAGTCACGCCCACAGCGCTCCGGAGCCTAGATCTTTCTCTGTAATGACTGGCAGCCTAGGGTAATTACACTGTTGGATGCTGGGCATCAGTTAAAAAAAAAAAAAAAAAAAAAGCCCATTGGCGTGGTTTTGGCAATAAAATGTGGAAGATGCTTTTTTCAAAGCTGCTGACATTATTTCTACCCATCCCATTCCCAACTACCTTTTCAAATATCTGAAAAGGAGCTTAACTAGGGGGTTGAGAATAGGGCTCAGCAGTAGAGAGCTTGCCGAGCATATGTGAAGCCCCGGGTTCAATTCCCAACTCCCCGTATAGGACCCAGGTGTAAAGTAGACAGCTGGAAAGGGGCTGGAGTCACGTTAGGAAGAGTAAGCCTTGAGTAGCAACCACTCTATCACTGCCAAACTGCAGAAACAAAGGGAGGAAGCAGAAATCACCAAATCTAAATTTTGGGGTTTCTACCCAAAAAAAACTTAAACGCAGAAGTGCAGGGAAAGGCCATTGCTCAACTGGTGCCGAAGTCACTAAACTCAGAAGCTGGGACGCTGATGTCGTTCCGTAAACTGCCAAGACTGCAGACATAAAAGCGACCGGCCAATGGGAGGCAAGCATGCGTTGGCAGGGCAACAGACTCGGAAACAGGAAGTAGGAAAGGAAGACAACCGGAAGTCCCTTCTCCAGCTTGGCTGTCTCCTGCCCATGCCCCGCCCCCCACCCCACCCCACCCCCGTTGGCTGGGCCTAAGAAGGGCGAGGTTGGCGAGTCTGTGTTTGCGAGGTCCGCTTTAGGATCCTCAAATAGGGTCGGCCAGGGTGACCCCTTTTCCAGATCCACGTGCAAAGAGCGCAGGAAACACAGACTTTTTTCTTCTGGTAGATGGGAAGTGGGGCGAGGCCCCCAAGGATTGCACAGCCCTCTGCAACTCTCCTTTTAGTCGCCCCCTTCCAAGCACGCTGTCTTCTGGGGTTTGTATTCACAGTGACTCTTCTTTGCGGAGCTGTAAAATCGCTGGGGTGAGAGTCGTCCAGAGAGAAGCACTCCGACTCAAGTCTACGCCTGGAAAAATCTCTGTGGGATCTTTCTTATGCTCCGGTGCGACCCTCGGGGACCACCTTTTTCACTGAAAACTACATCACAACCTGTTACTAAATAGAACGTATCTCTGAGTTCTATAGGATTTCTTTTTTGGAGGGTGCCTGTGAGAGAGAGAGAGAGAGAGAGAGAAAGAGAGAGAGTGTGTGTGTGTGTGTGTGTGTGTGTATCAGAGGGCACTGTGTGTGCCTGTGGAGGCCCAAGGGTGACTTTGGGTATCACCCAGGATTGTGCTCCTCCCCTTTGCTTTGCCCTTCCAGAACCAGAAGTGCAGGTAGGTTGCTGCCATTTCTGCCTGGCATTTTTACGTGGGATCCGGCATCTGAACTTAGATCTTCTACATGTAAGGCAGAGTCTTGATCCTTGTGACGTTCTCCCAGCCCATGAATTCTGTGTTTTTAAGATAACCGAAACAGGTATCTGCTCTTAATTGTAAAACCCATGTGGGTGTCAAGTTGTGCACATATTCTGTTGAGCTAGGAGCAAAGCGGTGTGGCTCGTAAGCACATTCTTCCAGCCTGCTGTGCCTTGCAGATGCTGCTTATACAACAGGACCAACACATGTGAGGATCTTGCAGGACCCTCCCCCGCAGCCTCCTCACCAAGTCAGTCATTACATTGGTTCCAATACCAAACTTCAAAGACTTGCTTTAATGGCGGAGGATGCAGACAGCCTCCTAAGTCAGGACCAAGCAGGGGCATCGATGCTTGTGGTAGGAAGGCAGTATAGGAGTTAGACAGAACCTGTACCCCCTCCCCCGCCCCCCACAGATAGGCAGCAGGGGGAAGGAGTCCAGGGCAGAAATTCTCTGACAACAGACCCCCAAGATGGCTATTGGAGCAACTCACTTCCTGGTTCTTCTCTTTTGCTTTTTGTTTGTTTTATTTATTTATTTTTATTTGCTTGTGTGGTCTGTGTGTATCAGAGAGCGATGTGTGCCTCTGAGCCACACGCCCAGAAGGGTGATTCTCACCCTGGATTGCACTCGCTCCTCTTTGCTTTGCTCTGGGGTTTCTCAGGTTCCACCTTCCAAGGCCAGAAGTACAGGTCCACTCCATTTCCACCTGACATTTTTTAATGTGGGATCTGGGATCCGAACTCAGGGCCTTCTGCTTTTAAGGCAGAATCTTAACCCCTGAGTCATCTTTCCAGCTCGGTTCTTCTCCTTTGAGGACAAAGGAATAAGAAACCACTTTCCCACCAGTGGCCATTCAGGGCTGACCCACCTGGACATACACGGGCCAGCCTGGGATGTGTGAAATGCCTCCCCCCACCAAGAACAGAACAGCCCATCCCGGACCCTTATCTGAAATTAGCCAATCACAAAGGGAGTATAGAAGTGGCCTGCCTTCTCCCCCCAACCTCATAAAAGTTCCCCACAGGGGAGAGAAAACAGAGATTCTAACCTTGGATTCCCCTCCCACCCCACCTCTCCCCCATCCTAGTGTTGCCAGACAATCAAAATGGTCCCATCTAAGCTATCAAATGTTGCAGGGAAAGGATCGTCCCAATGTCGTAGGGTTCTTGTGTTCTGGAATCGAAGATTGAAACCAGAACACATATAGAGGATTAAGGTAGAGTTTATTAGAGGAGAGAAAAGTTGGAACTCATGGACTCCAGACGTGGAGTGCCACGAGGGTCTAGGACGCCTCCAAGAGAAGCAGACATGAAACAGAGCTCATGGCAAAAAAGTGCCATGAGGGGCTAGGGCGCCAGAGAATTCATGAGAAACAGGCAGCTGGAAATGGACTCATGGCACTAGAGGGCCATGTGGGGTTAGGGCGCCTCAATGAGAAGTAGGCAGCAGTAAAAGAAACCATGGCACCTTGAGTGCCATGGGGGGGTAGGGTGCCCAAAATGGCTGCCAGGGCCAGGTATATTTATACACCTAGACAAGCTTGGGAAACTGGCTTTTTCCCATTGGTTAATACCCATTGGGGCCCTACCCAGTTGCTCCTGGGCCCCTGTGGGCTGGAGGTCAAGTTGTTGGATATGGAGAGCTCATCTCCATAATCCCTTCATAGGGAAGTTAGCCATCTTCTCTCTGGGAGGATTGGAGTCAGTTCCTCTGCAGGGGTGTTCCTTCAGGGGGATTCCTGCAGTGGGGGATGACCTTCAGGGAATTCCAAAGAACTTGAGGGGCCCATCCCAGCATGGCTGCTCTAATCCTGCCCCTTTGGGGGGCAAGGGTATCCGACCTGTACTGCTTCGCTTTCACTTAAACCAACCTGTGCCTTTGAAAATCAGCCTTTGACTGTCTACATCTTCAGTCCTTCCCTGCTAGATAAATCTTTTATCTGGTGGACAAAACCAACCTCCATCCCAGACCCCAGACACGGCAAGGGAAAGATCTAGAATCGTTGCAGTGTTTGTGATCTCCCGGATCTGCTCACCAAAATGTTCGGAGGTCCCCTCCAGGATTTGTATGTGTCCCCGCTCTTGGGGTCTGAGTCAAAGATGGAACCAGAACCTGCATAGAGGATTAAGGCAGAGTTTATTAGAGAAAAGAACGGGACTCACCGTTGTGAGTCAGTGAGGGGCAAGAGAGCCCCCAAGAACTTGCAGACTCCAGACGTGCGGTCCCATGAGGGGCAGGGGAGACAGAAATCACGGACTCCAGAGGGCAAGAGAGACAGAGGTGGCTACCAGGGTCAGGATTATTTCCAGCCTAGGCAGCCTCCACCACCACCCCACCCAAGAAAGGTGACTTTAACTCATTGCTTAGCCCCAGTCTCTGCAAACCTGATGGTAATTTTGGGTCCTCCACGCCTCATTGGTCTGTTCATATTGGGCCCAACCCAATTGATCTTGAGGCTGACCTCTCTGCAGGGCTCAGCTACCATGGAGAACTACTCTCCATATCCTTTCATGAACCAGGGTTGGAGGAGAGTGGAGACTTTATCTCTGGGAAGGATTAGAGTCAGTTGCTCGGGTCAATAGGATGTGGTCCTTCGAGGTCATCTCAGCTGTGGGATGACCCTTGAAGGCCTGCGGAGATGTCTTGGCACGGCTGCTCTAAAGCCGCCTAGGAGTGACCCTCCCGTGTTCTGGAGAGGGGACAGGGTCACCACCCAGAGAGCAGGAGAGCAGAGTGAGTGACAGCTGAGCCCAGCAAGTGCCGGAGAGGAGACAGGTCTGCAGAGGGGAGTCAGGCCCCATGGGAACCAGAGGGACATGTGCAAAGATGCTCAGAAGAGTCCACACCCTGATTCCAGACTGGCCCCGTGCAGATGGGATGAAGCCAAGAGGAAGTGCCAGAAGGGCTGGTAACCAGGGGCATCTCACAGGAGAAAGCCATGACGCCATGTGTGGGGAGGGGGGACCTGCTGCTGCCGCGCTTGACCCTAAGAACCCAGGACAGAGCCAGATGAGCCTGGAGCCAATCTTCCCGGTGTCCAGGAGGGTGTGGACATCCGCATGTTCAGAGCTGAGAGAGTTGGTATCCACCTCCCTGGAACATCCAAAATAAGAGCAACACAAAACTACACGCTTAGCGGGTCAGTTAGCAGCTTGCCTGTGGAGAAGGGAGCCTCTGGGTGTCCCATGAGGGATTATTTGGTCAAGGCCAGCTTCTTAAGTTTGTGGGCGATTCCCGAACTGATGTTAAGGCAGGTTTCGAGCAGCCATGCTGGGACGGGATCTGAAGGTCTTGGAAGGTCACTCCCACTGCTGGGATCATCCTGAAGAACACATTCTCCGCCAGCTTCCCCCAGCCCTTTGCTCAGGAAAGGATATGGAAATTAGCTCTCCTGAACGGAAACAGCCCCACCTCCAGGTGGACTCAAGATCATCTGGGTTGGGCCCAATGTGAGTTACCAATGGGGAAAAGCCAGTCTTTCTAGGCTGGCCCAACCAATGGGGAAAAGCCATTTTTCCCGGGGTTATCCAAAGGCTGAATACACTGAACTTGGCAGCCATCTTTGGTGCCTGCCCCTCACGGCACCCCACCTGTGGAGTCTGTGAGTTCTTTTCCAGCTCCTTGTCCCTCGTGGATTCCACGCCTGGAGTCTCCAGGGCGCCCTCGCCCCTCATCTTCACATCTGGAGTCCGTGAGTTCCGTTCTTTCTCTCCTCTAGTAAACTCTGCCTTAATCCTGTCCGCGTGTTCTGGTTTCAATCTTCAACTCCGAACACAAGGACCTGGACACATAGAGACCCCAGGTGAGCAACCCCACAACACTGGCTCTGCCTGTGGACCCGGTGTGGCCCGGTCCCTCTGGTCCTGATGTCGATGTCAGTCACAGCCCTACCATCTCTACTGCAGCTGGGATGTGGCGATTCCTGGAATTGACCACACCAGCCCCTCCCTGGACCCCTAAGCTCCCCACCCTAAGGATACTCTCACCTCCTCTTCTGCCTTACTTCCCTGGCAACCCCTTGCAATGTCTGAAAGCTGTAAGAGCTAGAACTCCTTTATCCTGGAGGCGCTGCAGATTTCCCCCACCCTGATGTCCGTGGAGGGTCTCTCTAGTCTCACTGACTTTAAACTCTCTCTCTTTTTTCCAATGCTCTCTTAACTTAAGACCCAACTATGGTTCCCTTGGCCATCACACAGCACTAATACAGCTGGTATTTCTCAAGTTTCTCCCTTGTGTGAGCCTCTCTTTATCAATGGACCGCTACCAACCTCACACATAGTCATAGACTGTTTCTGTATTTATGCCCCATCCTCCTAGTAGATGTGCACTCTCTGGCTTTCATTGTGAATTGTATAACCTAGAACCTGTGCGCATGAATAGATTCCCCCATGTTCCGCTGAATTCCTTTGGGGGACTGAAGAAAAGAAACTAAGGCAAGATCTGGAGCTGAGAAGTGGGGATGTTGTTACAAAGCTAAGACCCTAATCATAAGGAAGTGGGTGAGTTTTCTCTCAGTGGTGACTGATAGATTCCCTCAACTCCAACCCCCACATCCAGAGCAGAAGCTTTGCTTGCTGGTCACTGCCCAGCCGCGGTCAGCTGACACTTGCAAAGCCCGAGTTTGTCATACCCCGTTGGGTTTCAGGAACACATGAGCTGCTTGAAGCTGGGCCAGGGCGTCAGGAATCCTGATTAACAAGGGCAGGTCCCAGGCCACGAGAGTGACTCAGAGGCAAGAAAAGTCAAGCGCTGGCCACCTGGGTGCTGGGTTCCCAGGGAGGGATGCTTGGATTCCAGACCCTCTGGCCGCCTCCCGTGAAGACGGGAAGCCATGCCCGCCTGTCCGCTCTGGACAGTTAACAAGCCACGCCTCCTGCCCCCCATGCAAGATTGCTCCAGGCCCAGTCCTGGGGAACTGACTCTGTCTCCCCAAACACCCGCTGCCACTGCCTCCCTTCATCAGATCTGGAAGCTTCTGGAAGCTTCTTCCTTTCCAGCATACTGCTGTGCTATCAGCTGGCTCTCTCTCTTTAAACGTGTGTGTGTGTGTGTGAGGGCACTGTGTGTCCCTGAGGGTGACTTTGGGAATCATTCTGGACTGCTTCTACCTCCTTTCCCCCGCCCTCACTCTAGGATTTCCCAGACTCCGCCCACCAGGGCCAGAAGTGCAGGCCACCACTGTCTCCTTCAGGCGTTTTTATGTGGGATTTGAACTCAGGACCTTCTGCTTGTGAGCAGAGTCTTACCCCCTGAGCCATCTCTGCAGCCCTCAGCTGTCTCTCTTGAGGAAGGTCTTCCTCGCACCTGAAGGCTTGCTCTCTCTCCCTCTCTAAGGCTCAGAATAAAATTGCTTTGCACCAGCATCTTTCTACCCAACTGTCATAGTCAGGCACAGGTGTCACCTTGACAGTGGAAGGTTTGAGCTCTGGGCACATTTATGGAGAATTAGTGGTTGAGTTAAGCCCAGAGCAGACCTGCAGGAGATTGTTAGTGATGGGGAAGCTCCAGCCCATGGTGGGTGGGACTAGTCCCAAGGCAGGTGACAGAAATGGAGGATGCCTATTCTTCTGCAAACCTGGCCAGACAGGCTGGTCTGGCAAGTAAGGATCGTCCCTCTTTCAGCCGTTACGTAAAGATAGTGTGACCGTTCCCTCGGCCCTAGTGTTGATGTGAATTCTCCCATCAAGCTGGACTAAGGATTGTAACTGGACCATGTAAAAGAATAAATCCCTTGTCCCTTTAAGTCGGTTGATGGTGACTTATCCGCAACCATCCAGGTGAATTGCTATACCTACCAACGCCTTTCATTTTCTGTCTGGACGTGAGGGGGTGGAGGGGAAAGAGAGGGGACTCTCTTCCAGCAGAGACTAGTGAACTGACCCAGGGTTATCACTGAGTTTAGGGGTGCAGCTGTCAGATAGAGCACATGCTTAGTGATCATTTACTTGCAACTCAAGGGCACCAGGTAGAGTTTGTCCTTGGTGCTCCGATCCTTGTAGGTACCCACAGCTTTCTCTGCTCCTGTACAACAGAGAAGACTAGAAGAGAGGGGAGGGGAGGGGAGGGGAGGGGAGGGGAGGGAAGGGAGGGAAGGGGAAGGGAGAGGAGGGAAGAGGAGGGGAGAAGAAAAAAGAGAAAAGAAAAGAAAGGAAAGAAAAGAAAATCTGAGGATCTAAATGAATGCTTGTTCTCCAAAAACAGATTTGGGGGTGGGGGGGAGAAAGACTAAAAGAGATAAAGAAAAGATAAAAGAGAGGAAAAGAAGAAAAAAACAGAAAAAGATTGAAGGAAGGAAGGAAAGGAAAGAGATAGAAAAAGAAAAAAGAAAGTGGGGAGGGAGGGAGGGAAGGAGGGAGGGAGGGAGGGCTTGTCTCAAGGGTCACCCTGAAGCTTGCCACTGGGCTGCTGGGTCCTAAAGGGGCTTCTTTTCCTTTCTCCCCATCGAGGCTCCCAAGTTTCTAGTCCAGTTGGACTATCTCCTCAGCTGCTTGCTGCGTGGGGCACCACGCCCAGACGGCAGCCAGGACCATATGCTGATTGTGTGGATTGAAGTGAACCTTGCCCCCACAGCTTGGCACTCCCTGGAAGCTACTGTTCCCGGGGAGATGAGGAAGGAAATCCAGGATGGAGCCTAAACTTCCTTTCCGTGCAAGTTCCCAAACACATTTGGATGGGGGATGTGCAAACACTCAACACTGATTCTGAAAACCACACAATGCCGGTTATTTGGTGGAGCAAATAAAAATCCCTTTCATAAAAGGAAAGCAAACGAGTAGACCTTGATTGGCATCCAGGATCTAATTATCTCTTACTGGGAAGCAGCTAATCTCAGCCGCAACGAAGCGGTACCTCTCCTGCTGTTTAAATGAGATACTGTCCTGGGCTCCGATCAAGTTTCTGCTCACAGGGAAGCTGGACAGAAAACTTGCTTTATTCTTTCTGTGTAGTCATATCAATAGCAGTGGGGCGGGGCGGGGCATGGAGGGGGCATGTCTGGAAAAACCAAGAACACAGTCAAATGACTGGCAGAAGAAGGAGGCTCTCTGAGGGATGCAGAGCAGCCAAGGTCAGAGCACATATGTTGTCTAATGTGCCGGGCAGGGAAGAGTCAGAAAACCCTGAATTGCCTGGCATCCATCTAAAGCGAGACTCTCTCCCGCTCTGTACTTGGCAAAAGGCAATGAATTGGGAACCAGTAGGTATCCAGGATTTAAGACATGGGAGGGGGTCCTCTAGCTGTCTCTGTCTCTGTCTCTGTCTCTTTCTCTTGTATGTGTGTGTGTGTATGATTGCTGTACCTCCTTATGGCTTTGCTCTGGGGGTTCCTCTGCTACCCAGGACTGAGAAGATAGGTCGCCTCTATATCCACCCTGAATTTTTACATGGGATCTGGGAACATGAGATCAGGCCCTTTAGCTTGTGAGGCAAAGGCTTTAACCCCTGAGCCATCTCCCCAATCCTCCCGGGACTCTCTAGGGCATGCCAAACATGATTAGCTTCCTCTACAAAATGGAAACATTGGCTGGACGTGTAGTTCAGCTGTAGAGGGCTTACCTAGCATGTGTGAGACCACCAAAAGAAAAGGAAAGGAGATCTTTCTAGATTTACTCAGTGTAGACACCAGACCCACGCTGCTGACTGAGTCTAAGATTTATTCACACACGCTTGATTCCGAGGCCCAGCGGGGAGCAGCGTGCCACATTCGGTTCTGGAGTCTATGTGGCAGCTGAGCTCACCAGGGATGGAAGGAGAAGCAAAAGGTAAGAGGCTGGAGAGCTGGCAACGAAGCCTAAGTTCGATCCCAGCACCCATGCAAAGACCAGCTGCGGAGTCACCTATCTGCAATCCTGGCACGGGGAAGCAGAAACTCGAAGCTCCCTGGACCCCGCGGGCCAGAAACTTAGCCAAAATGGTCAACTCCAGGTTTAGGGAGAGACCATGTCTCAAAAAACAAGGTGGAATATGACTGAGGAAGGTCGCTGTGAGGAGGAAGCGTAAAAGGGAAAATCTTAAAATCTTAGAAAGGAATTCCTAAGCCTGAGAAATTGCTGGCAGTGAATAAAAATGTCCACCCCCCTACCATTCTCCAGAATTCCCCTCTGGAATGCCATTTGGCCAGAGTCTGCAAGAAGCCTGCGTGCTGATAAGACTTAAACACTGCCTGCTAAATTACTTTGCTGCGAATAGATCTACACCCAAGGGGAGGGGGGTTACAACCTCCTTTGTCTCTTGTGTATAAAAACTATATGAAAGTGTAATTCTGGGCTGCACACACATCACCCTGCCTGTGTAAACCCTGGTACCAGTCTCTCTCTCTCTCTCTCTCTCTCTCTCTCTCTCTCTCTCATACAGCCTCTCAGTTATTAATTTTAATTTTTGGTCTATGGTGGATCTTTGGATGACCCCCAAATCCATAACATTCACCACATGCGTATTGTAAAGTATAACGGTAACGTGGTTACCTCAGACACGCACTTCATCACTGACCAGATGGAAGCTGTAATGGCATTCCAGAACCACAGGGCCAATTGTGGGAATAAGGCAGGATTAGAGCAGCCATGCTGGGATGGGTCTCTCAAGGTTTTTGGAATTCCCGAAGGTTATCCCCCACTGCTGGAATCACCCTGAGGGAACACTCCTGCTGAGGAACTGACTCCAATCCTCCCAGAGATAAGATGGCCAAATTCCCCATGAAGTGATTATGGAGATGAGCTCTCCATATCAAACAACTTGACCTCTAGCCCACATAGGCCCAAGAGCAACTGGGTTGGGCCCCAATGGGAGTTAACCCATGGGAAAAAGCCAGTTTCCCAGGCTTGTCTAGGTGTATAAATATACCTGGCCCTGGCAGCCATCTTTGGTGTCCTAGCCCCTCATGGCACTTCAGTGCCATGAATTCTTTTCTAGCTATCTGCTTCTCATGAATTCTCCAGTGCCCTAGCCCCTCATGGCATTAGTGCCATGAGTTCTGTTCTGTGCGTGTTTCTCATGCATTCCATGAGTTCCTTGCTCCTCATGGATTCCACACCTAGGCTCCATGAGTTCTCCAGGGCGTCCTAGCCCCTCATGGCGTTCCACATCTGGAGACCATGAGTTCCAACCTTTCCTCTAATAAACTCTACCTTTATCCTCTACACGTGTTCTGGTTTCAATCCAGAACACAAGAACCCCACCACATTGGGATGGTCGATTCCTGTCCCTGCATCATTTGGCAACCACGAAGGGACAGCTCAGATTGTCCTGCATCATTTGTAACTATGAAGGGATGCATGAAGGAAATTCCAAAGGGATTCAGAAAGAAAGGTAGATTCCAACCAGCTAAGGTAAACAAAATCTGGGTCTGTCCTCTGCCCACTTCTCAGAGCAGGCTCCTGGGGGCGGGGAGAGAAGGGCACTTTTAAATGGGGGAGGAAATGTCTTTAATCTCCCTGTGAATGTGTGAGTGAATGTCAGCCTGAGGTGGGAAACTTGTTACACCTCTATGCTGGAATTTGTAGTCCCACAGCGAGATTCCTAAAATCTCTTATAGCCATGGGATTCGATTGGACCAGTTCTGTGTTTCCATGGTGATAACATATGGTCTAGGGTGTAATCAGATTAGAATCTGATCGCAAATCACGAAACAGCTGAATCCACTATGGCTAAGTTATCACCTATGACTTTGCAAAGAGTGTGGCCAGGCTGGCACTTGAATGATCTCTCCTGGAGGGATACCCAACCTTTGTTTGTCTGCGTCCTATGGTGGGGAACAATGTGACTTTAGTTCTTTGTCTGCGTGGTACAGTGGGGATTAATGTAACATTAGCTCTTGTTAGTCAACAGAAGGAAATTCCTAGAAATGTTTGCTCTGAAGGAAAGTGCTTCATGTCTGAGACAATGACCATACTGTTTAAATAGCATAGGGAATACAGGAAGCTTCAGGCTTGTGTGGACCATGGACTCTCCCCTTTAAGTGTATCACATTAGTGGCATTTGATGAGGCCCTGGCCCCTCCAACCATGCCACGGGTGGCATCGGGTGAAGCGCTGGCCTCCCCCGACCATGCCACAGGCAGCATCAGTGGACATCTCCACTGACCACACTGCATCCAGCACTAATCTCAGTCAGTCACTGGGTTTATATAGTGCTTGGCAGAGCCATGCATCCTTTCTCCAAGTCCCTGTCCATTAAACTGAAGCCAAAAGAGATATTTCCCCATTCTGTGTCTAGGGACTAACTGGAAAATGTGAATGTTTAGTCCTACTAATCTGAAAGAGAGTCAACTTGTAGTATATTCTCAGACATGGCCTCTATACATCTTAGACAAGAAATGGCCCCAGGAGGATCTTTAAATTATAATACCATCCTCCAACTAGACAGTGACAAACAAATGACAGAAAGTTAAGAGTGTAGAGATCTGTACCAAAAGTACCAGCTAGTAGTCAGGAAAGGCTTTGTCTTCCAATAGAAATGCCCTCAAGACGAAGGTAGAACAGGAATTTCATCTAGCTTCCATGTCAGCCAAATCCCCATCTGGAGGACAGGGTCCTCATCTGTCAGGGAAAGATAGACCCCCCATCTGGAGGACATGGTCCTCATCTGCAGGGGAGAGGTAGGCACCTTGCTATTGAATAGTCCACCGTCAGGAAGCTGTCGTTTCTGTCTTCAGTCATGTAGGTAGAATCCTTTATTTCTGTTTGCCCTTTTTTTTTCTGTGTTGTCTTATGGTGCCCCTGACAGATGAAATGGGACAGACAGGGACGACCCCTTTAAACTTATTTTTGGACCATTTTAAGGACTTTAAAAATAGGGCAAGTGACCCAGGACTTAATGTGAAGACAGGAAAACTCTTTGTCTTTTGCAGGAATGAATGGGCCACTTTCAGGGTAGACTGGCCAGCATATATGTCTTTTAAACTCTTTTTTTTTTTTTAATTTGTTTTTTTTTGTGTGTGGGCGGGGCATTGTGTGTCCCTGTGGAGGACCGAGGGTGACATCAGGAATCATCCTGGATCGCTCTGGGATTTCCCAGGCTCTGCCCACCAGGGCCAGAACTGCAGGTGGCCACCAGTTCCGCCTGGAGTTGTCACGTGGGACCTGGAATCCGAACTCAGGACCTTCTGCTTATAAGACAGAGTCTTAACTCCTGAGCCATCTCCCCAGCCCATCTTTTAAACTCTTAGTTCCCCCAATAACACCTGCATCCTAGTTTCTAAAGCAACCAAGAAACAAAGAAGTCAAAACTTGACATTTGCTTAAGGGGATAGATAGATACTAATAGGCATGCCCAAGCAGATCAACCCAGGACCCCTTCCGACAGGAGAGAGATGGAAAGATGCTTTGAATATGACCAGAATGGGCATCATGAGAACCTTGGGTTAACATGCGAATGGGAAGCCTCTTTGTACCTATGTTAATAGACAAGGGAGCACAAAATTTTGGTGCTCAACTTCCTTCCTAGGTTTTTGTCAATCTTTGATTTTACTAGAATGTTAATGATCAGGAAAGTGACAGGTTCACCAGTCAGTCACAAAGTAACTACTGAGATTCCTTATATGCTTAATGGTATTGTTTTTAGGCATTCCTTTGTTTACATGGCCAAATACCTGAATATCCTAAGTTTAGACTTAATAAAGTCATCCACGTGGTTCTAGTTTTAGATGCACCAAAGATGCTAAAGGAGGAAATCATAGATTCCAGAAAATGACAGCATCCAGATAACATGTAACAAAAGCCTACAGTTTAAAGACTCTAAGAAAGACAATTTGTGCTACAGAGTTAAAATCAGACATGTATTGACAGAAACTTTAATAAAATTCTTCCTTCATCCTAAAAGCTTGCCTAAAGTTAAACTCAGTGCTTGACAGAGGGAAAATACAATGACAAACTTAAGAAGTTAAGTCAGGAAAAACAACAAAACTCCAGGTGTTAAACAGAGTAGCTCCATTAGCAAATCAATGCTGGCTTTTCATTTAGATCTGAGAAGTGGTCCTACCCTAAAGAGGAGATAATGCTTAGAGACCTATAGAACTTTCCATGTCAGGAAATAATGTCTCCTACATGTGTCATCTTAAAAAGACTTGTGTTGCTTTGTTTTTCAGAACCCAAAAAGGAGGACTGATTCAGATCATTCTGTACAAAGAATCAGACAGTTCACATTGTCTTGGAGAGGTTTTAGAATGTGATCTTGGAGACTTACAATAACCAAAGGAGAAAGGTCTCCAATATATAAATTATTTACAGCTCTTGGCTTTTACACCTTACAAACATTTTTTTGTACTAACTTCCTTGTACCCACAGCAAAATTAGTAAGCTTATTTGGTTTATCCCATGTGCCTTCCCAGTTACAATTGTTTAGTCCTTCTGTAGATCTTGGAGACTTAATTTACCTGTGTTTTGTCCCTTTTAGAGAGACCTTGAAGTAATAAAACCATCTATGAAAGACCTCTGGACCATCCCAGCATTTCATAGATGAGGAAATCAGACTGCTCTTACTTTCTTCACCCTAACTCAGCAGGAAGCAGCCAGACTGGTCATTGCCCTTTACCCCAGAACAGTCTGAGTCCTCAAATAGGTTTATGGGGGAATGAGGCAGAATTACAGCAGCCATACCGGGATGGGTCTCTCAAGATCTTTGGAATTCCAGAAGGTCTTGTGGTGCCCCTGACAGATGAAATGGGACAGACGGGGACAACTCCTTTAAACTTATTTTTGGACAATTTTAAGGACTTTAAAAATAGGGCAAGTGACCCAGGACTTAATGTGAAGAAAGAAAAACTCTTTGTCGTTTGCAGGAATGAATGGGCCACTTTCAAGGTAGACTGGCCAGCGTATGTCTTTTTTTTTTTTTTTAATTTTTTATTATTATTTTTTATTCAATTGTGCGTGCGTGTGTGTATGTGTGTATGTGTAGAACCACAGGCGAATTCGGGAACCACCTCTGCCCCGGGATTCACAGGCTCCGCCCTACCAGGACCAGAATCGCAGGCCACCCCCGCTTCTGCCTGGCGTTTATACGTGGGGTCTAGGATCCGAACTTAGGACCTTCTGCCTGCAAGGCAGAGGCTTAACCCTTGAGCCACCTCTCCAGCCCAGCGTATGTCTTTTAAACTCTTATTTAATTCCCCCAATAACACCTGCATTCTAGTTTCTAAAGCAACCAAGAAACAAAGAAATCAAAACCCGACATTTGCTTAAGGGGATAGATAGAATACTAACAGGCATACCCGAGCAGACAACTCAGGACCCCTTCCAGCAGGGGAAAGATGGAAAGATGCTTTGAATATGATCAGACTGGGCGCTTTGGGATGGTTCCACATGTAGGACGCTTCCATGTGGCCTATGTCCCAACTATGGGAATCTCCACTGGAGGAAGGATTACAACCTGAACCCCAGGGTTCAAGCCTTCTGTTGGGGACCAATAAAGTGGCTTGAAGCTCTTAGCTTCCCTCCAATGGGAAAAGAAATTTGCTGCTGATATCCAGCAAAAGAAAGCCCAAAATGCCAGGTTGAGCATCTCATGAAAAATGGGAAACCATTTTGTTCCTCTGTTAATAGACAAGGGAGCACAAAATTTAAGGGCTCAACTTCCTTGCTAGGCTTTTTTCAATCTTTGATTTTACTAGAATGTTTAGGATCAGAGGAATGACAGGTTCACCGGTCACTCACAAAGTAACTACAGAGATTCTTTACATGCTTAATGGTAATGTTTTTTAAGCATTCCTTTCTTTACATGCCTGAATACCTGAATATCCTAAGTTTAGACTTAATGAAATGAAATATTTTAGCACTGTTATAAAGTCATCCAGGTAGTTCTGGTTTTAGATGCACCAAAGATGCTAAAGGAGGAAATCATAGATTCCAGAAAATGGCGGAATCCAGAAGGCATGAACAGAAAGCCTGCAGTTTAAAGGCCCTAAGAAAGACAGTTTGTGCTGCAGTTAAAATCAGACATGTACTGACAGAAAGTTTAATTAAGTTTTGCCCTTGTTCCTAAAAGTTTGCCTAAAGTTAAACTCAGTGTTTGACAGAGGGGAAATTCAATGACAGACTTAAGGAGTTAAACCAGGAAAAACAGCAAAACTCCAGGTGTTAAACAGAGTAATGACTCCATTAGCAAATAAATGCTGGTTTTTCATTTAGATAAGATAACGCTTAAGAGACCTATTTTACTTTCCCTGTGAGGAAATAATGTCCCCCACGTGCTTGCCTGACCTTAGTGCAGGGTCAAAGTTAAAGACTGATTCTGGCCACACTTCCGGGGCTGAGCCAAGTTCCTAGAAATCTTCTCCAGATCCTGCCCCCTTGGCCACCCACCACCCGTGAGGGTATAAAACCCACCATTCCCTTCTTTCCTGTCTTTTTCTTCTTCCCCTCTTCCTGATGCAGGAACAGGAAATGACTGAGCCTAGGAAACTAGCTTTTTTTCATTAGTTAGCTCCCATTGGGGTCCAACCCAGTTGCTCCTGGGCCCATGTGGGCTAGAGGTGAAGTTGTTTGATGTGGAGAGCTCATCTCCATAATCTTCTCAGGGAAGTTGGCTATCTTATCTCTGGGAGGATTGGAGTAAGTTCCTCAGGAGGGGTGTTCCTTCAGGATGATTCCAGCAGTGGGGGATGACCTTCAGGAATTCCAAAGACCTTGAGAGACCCATCTCAGCATGGCTGTTCTAATCTTGCCTCACTATCACACATATTGCCACATGAAAGCATGGCGGGGGAAGGGGGGGAGACTAGGAGGCAGGAAGCGTGGAAAAGCACTCTGAAAGTAAATGAGAAGATACGCGAGGTTAAAGTTAAAGCCTGGAACCTTCTGACCCCCAAGTTCACAACCTCAACCCTTTGTTCCGTGACAAACCATAAAGAAAAATTGTCCTTCCCCCAAAACAACATGAGAAGCATGACTTCCTAGTCTGTACTGGACAGGTCAGGCCTTCCCTCCTGTCAGTGAGAGAAGCTGTCAGAGGAACAGGCCAGTCCCAAGCATGCTGAGAAGCTGAGTGTTGGTAGAGATCACCATGGATGTCAGAATAAAATTGCGCATAGATGCGGTGGGGACCCGTAATCCAGACTGATCACCTCATCCATTTCTCTGCTCTTGACTTTCCACTCAAGCCAAGTTCTGGTAGTTTACAAGCAACTCGACTTAGAGTGAGCCTTTAAGTAACAGCAAGAGGCAGCTTGGTGCCACTCAGGGGTGGAGTAGATGGCTACTGAGTGGGGCTCACTGAACACCCCTCAATGTCCTACAATGAAGGTAGCAGCCCCAAATGTCAGTGTGACAGTTGAGACATTCAGCTCTGGGTGGTCAAAGAATGGAGAAAGGACATTCAAGAAGGCTCTTACAGGGCTGGAGACGTGGCTCGGGGTTAAAGGCTCTGCCTCCCAAGCAATAGGACCTGAGTTTGGATCCCAAATCCCATGTAAAAGCTCCGGGTGGAAGAGCCTGAGAAACCACAGAGCAAAGCAATAAGAAAGTAGATCATCTAGGATGATTCCAGAAGTCACCCTTGGACCTCCACGGGTATATACAGGGCCTTCTTGTATATAATCCCCCCCCACACACACACACACATCCTCATGCAAAAGCAAACAAATGAACAAACAAAAATAATGGATAAAACAGCAGCAGCTGGAGTATAGACTCACACCAGAAATACCAGCATATGCTGAGGCAGGAGGAGCAGGAGTTTGTGACCACCCTGAGATACACAGGGACGATGGGGCCTGGGCTATGACCTGAGACCTTGTCTCTAAAAAGGAATGTTTTATGTGATGCTCCCCAAAATACTCTGCTGTCTTGTTTCCCCTGATTTTCTTTAAAGTGATTTTTTAATGGTGACACTGTCAAATTGCCTTCCTGCACAGAAGAACAGTGCAGTCCCTTCTAAGAGGGACGTGGTGGCTCATGTCAGTGGGTACTCTGGAGGCCGAGGCAGGAGGATGGAGACTTTTAGACTGGCTGAGGCTGCACGGCAGATCATCTCTCAACAACCAAACAACCTCTTGCCACTGGCACCTGAATCGCCCACCCAGGGATACGCCGGCTCCCCAGATTGGAGGCGCACTCAGCACTCAGCACTCAGCACTCAGCATTCAGCACTCAGCACTCAGCATTCAGCACTCAGCACTCAATCACGAAGCCTCTTTCTGCAATAGAAGGTATTTATTACAGAAAAGCACATGGGACAAAAGGCAGAAAACAAGTGACTGCAGACAGCCACCCCCTAAATAGGACATCTGAGCCACCTCCACCCCTACTCCTACCCCAAGGCTCAGGAAACATTGCAGAAGAGGAGGCAGTAAAATTGTAAGGGAGACAGTGATGGATCATGGCTGTGTGTGGTATCCATGATTTCATGGAAGATACGTTACTCTCACAAGAACTGCCTAGGCCTGGCCTCACCACAGAAGGAGAAAGATCTCCAGCAGCTCCACGCCTCCCTGATAGACTGATGAGCACTGACGCTGATGGGGGAGAAAAGGAGGATGCTGTCCTCAACAGTACAGCCACTGATCTACGGCACTTATTGGAAGGAACATGAATCAAGTCAGGCATGTGACATCAAAGACAAGCTAGATGAGAGGACCTGAGTTCAGATCCTAGATCCCATGCTTTAAAAAAAAAGCCAGGTGGAAATGGCTTTGGCCGGCACAACCAGCCCTGGAAAGTGGAGCCTGAGAAACTCCACACCAAAGCAATAAAAGAGGTAGAATAATTCAGAATGATTTCCCAAGTCACCCTTGGGCCTCCATAGGCACAGACAGTGCCCTCTGAGACACACACACACACACACACACACACACACACACACACACATGAAAATAAATTTAAAAATTCAAAAAGAATTTCAAAAAAGAGAAGGAGGATAGAAGACTCATCTCCGTCGGTGTCTCTGCAACAGCCTGGCTTGTCTTTTCCTCTCTCACTTCCTTATTGTGTCTTAGTGGGATCGTCCTACATGCCCAGAAGAATCACTGCTGTGAACTAAACCTTCAGGCACTTGAAAGGTTTGCGTTCTGCTTCTTTGCTTGCTTAGGAGTCAATGGTCCTGAACCTGCTTATCCACTTGTGCACATGCATAGCGCTCTCTCTCTCTCTCTCTCTCTCTTTCTCTCTCTCTCTCTCTCTTTCCCTTTCTCTCTCTCTCTCTCCTTTTTTATAAGACTTATTTGTTGCATGTGTGCATGTTTGTGTGTATCAGAGGGCACTATGCGTGTTAGTCCAGGGGTGACTCCAGGAATCACCCTGGATGATTTCTACCTCCTCTTTGCTTTGCTCTGGAGTTTCCCAGGCTCTGCCATCCAGGACTGGAAGTGCAGGCAGCCACCATGTCCGCCTGGCATTTTTACGTAGAATCCAGGATCCAAACTCAGGACCTTCTGCTTGTGAGGCAGAGGCTCAACTATGAGCCATCTCTCTGACCCTCCCTCTCCTTTCTTACAATCAGCCCCAATCAGCCCCTTGAGGAGCGCTCACCCCAGCATTTGGACCAGTCAGCAGGTGTGCTATTGTTACAAATTGAAGCTGAGAGATTTTTCTTGTAGTGCTGAGGATTGAACTCAGGGCTTTGAGCATGCTAGGTAAAAACCAGGCCACCCAGGCACCCTCCCTTCTGAGGCTTTGGACATTCTTACCTTGGTCCTTTTCGGCTATGGTCTCAATGCTAAAATACAAGATTTCATTGCCTCATAAAGCAATGAATATTTCTCTCACTCATGTGTATTATCAAACCCAAGCCTGGGGTCAGCGAGATGGCTGAGCAGGCAAGGTGTCTACGTACAAACTTAGTGACCAGAGTTCAATACCTGGAAGCCCCCAGGTTGGAAGGGGAGGACTGACTTTTGAAAGTTGTCCTCTGACCTTCACTCATGTGCCACACTGTGCCTTGCCTGTCGATGATTCTTTCTCTGTTTCTTTCTCAAATAAGTTAAAATAAAATAAAACACGTTTTTTAAAAAATGCTGTTGTTCTCCCTCTGCAACTCTTATGTGTTGAACACCACATAAAAGAATCAATGTCATGGGATGGAGAGGTGGCTCAGGAGTTACGCCTCTGCCTTGCAGGGGGAAGGTCCTGAGTTCAGATCCTAGACCCCACGTATAGACGGGCGGAAGCAGGGGCGGCCTGCGTTTCTGGTCCTGGAAGGGCGGAGCCTGTGAATCCCAGAGCAGAGTAAACAAGGAGGAGGTAGAGGGTCCATGGTGATTCCCGAATTTGCCTGTGGTTCTACACACACACACATACATGCACGCATGCACACGCATACACGCACAATTGAATAAATAAAAAAAATTTTTAAAAAGAATCGGTGTCGCCCTGTGTTGGGCCCACCCAGGATTTGTCCCAGGGCATGGATGAGCACATAGGACTAAAGATGGCACTGAGGGCTAATGTCCTGGGTGTAACCCTGATCACATTACAGGGACTCCTAATTGGCTTCCAGATATTGACCTGCCATCTGTGCTGAGTGACATTGGACTTGACCACTAGAACCTGAAGGTTGCCTTTACCTTTGACATAATTGGGTGCCCATTTGGCGCCTTGTGGTTTTTTGTCTATATAAGCTCCCTTGTTTCCCCCAATAAACTGAGATTTGCTTCTGACAATCTCCCCGTCCCGTGGCCAAGTCTCTGGGAAATTGAGGCGGAGGTGGGGACGGTGGAATCTACCTTTCTTCGACCTCACAGACAGGAGCTGTGCAATCGTGTGAGTGAGTGTGTGAGTGGGTGTGGACACGCCATGCTGTGGGTAGTGGACTCTACAAACTGGCGCCCAACATTGGGCAATTCCTAAATTGGACGAAAGCTAATCAGGGATCTTGAGGTAGGTTTTCGACTCTAAGTATGGGGAACACATCTTACAAGGTTGATCCAGTGCCATCAGCACTGAAGTCTATATTCAGAAGCCATGGTTTTGAAACCCCAGAGCCCCGCATTACCGAGGTGTGGGACTCAGCTCGTGAGTTGGCTCCGTTTGCCCAAACGTCCAACATTTATTCATGGGACACGTGGAATAAGATAACAAATCTAGCCAGAGAGCGAGAAAAAAATTTTAAGGTATCACATTCCTTGGAATTTTATTCCACAATTTCTGTGCTCAAAATGGCTTTCCTTCCTGATCCAATTCAGCCCGCATTGGAGCCAAAGGTGCAGATAGAGCAGGCAGAGAGGGAGGAGCCAGAGCCACTCCGGACTCGCTGCTCGGCTCCAAGGGGCTTGGAGCCAACAAGCCATTTTCGGCGCCCCGCAGAGGAGGAGCCGCTGCCGAGGGGCGGGGACTCTGACGAAGATCCCCAGAGGTAGGGCGGGGATTCCGCTGGGCCATGGCAGGGTGCAGGGAGCCATGGGGATGGTGGGCATGCCTGCCATTTAGAGAATGGTACCCCAGCAGTGTATGCACTACGGGAATGGGGCGCAGAGCTGCTGGCTCTGAGGCGTGCAGGCAAACAGTGCGACAAAGTGGCGTGTGGCAGCAGTGGCAAAGTGGCGCGTGCCGGGGTGGAGCTTCATAAAAATATGGTGGCGGTGTGGGCCGCGGCAGTGAGGCTGCGCACGGCGGCACCGGCTGCAGCGGGTCACGCGAAACCGTGGCCAGTGCGCACGCACAGAACAAGATGCCTACGAGCGCTTATAACCACATTTTGGTTTTGACTTTGTTCATTATTTGTCATGCCTGATTTAAATGCATGTGCACACTCTAAAAATAAACATCATAAGGCCTTAGTACGTCCTGATTAAAATATCTTAGTTTTTATGAAGGGTCACAAGAGATGATACTGTGTTTTTACCTAGGAAAGTTTGTTTTCAAATGTGTAATGTTAATATATCTAACAGCCAAATATGCTTCTTCCATGCTATAGAAGAAAAGACATTGGGCCTCAGAAATTAGAGATTAAGAATTAAGCTTCATGTATTCAAATGTATTTCAATTGTCTGTTTTGATTAAGCAGGAATTTGGTTGCTCATAAAATCCCAACTTCTCAAGGACAGCAGGAAGCTTATCCATGGGGTCACGAGTAAAAACTGGAAAGGTCTGAGACTAGGGCCTGCAGCCACCAGAGCAGGGCTCTGCTCAGAAGCAGAGGCCCCGCCCACCAGATGCCCGTCTTGGCTGTAATTTGACTCCTGGACTCCTGGATCTCACGGTAAAAGTGAGCAGGCTTATCCTGGAAGGGGAGAAAAAGGGCACCTTTAAATCTGGAAAAAAATGTCTTAACTCCTGTGTGAATGTGTGAATGAATGTAGGCCTGAGGTGGGAAACCTATTACACCTGTGCTCCCCACAATGGGATCCCTTGAAGCCATGAGATTCTATTGGGCCAGTTCTGCGTTTCCATACATACAGTCTAGGGTGGTATAGGATTAGAATCTAGTCGCTGGGTTTATATAGTGATTGACAGAACTCTGATGAGCCATGTGTCCTTTCCCCAAGTCCAGGTCCACTAAACTGAAGCCAAAGGAGATAGTTCCCCTTCCTGTGTCCAGGGACTAGTTAAAAAATACAAATGCTTAGTCCTACCAACCTGAAAAAAAGTCAACTCATAATATATTCTCAGACATACCTTGTTTACATCTTAAACAAGAGATAACCCCTTTTAAACTTATTTCTAGACCATTTTTAAGGGCCTTAAAATAGGACAAATGATCTAAGACTTAATGTGGAGAAAGAAAACAAAAGAGAAAGAGCCACAAAACAAAGAAATCAAAACTTGACACTTGCCTAAGGAGACAGGTAGAAAATTAACAGGCATCCCCAAGCAGACAGCCCAGGACCCCTTCCAACAGGGGAGAGATAAAAAAGAGGCTTTGAATATGACTAGACTGGGCGTTTTGAGATGGTTGCAAACACAGGAAGCTTTCATGTGGCCTATGTCCCAACCATGGGGATTTCCACTAGAGGAAGATTGCCCCCTGAACCCCAGGGTCCAGGGGTCGAGTCCTCTGGTGGGGACAAATAAAATGGCCTGAAGCTCTTAACTTCCCTCTGATGGAAAAAAAAGTTTGCCTCTGATATCCAGCAAAAGAAGGCCCAAAATGCCAGGAGTGAACATCTTATGAGAACCTTGGGTTTAACATACAAATGGGAAGCTTCTTTGTTTCTATACTAGGGAGCACAAAATTCTAGTGCTCAATTTCCTTCCTAGGCTTTTGTCAATCTTTGATTTTACTAAAATGTTAATGATCAAGCAAATGACAGGTTCATCAGTCACTCACAAAGTAACTACTGCTTAATGATGCTTAATGATGTTGCTTTTAGACATTTCCTAGTTTAATAAAACAAAATAGACAGTTCGCATTGTTTTAAACAGGTTTTAAGATATGATCATAGAGATTCACAACTGCCAAAAAACAAAAAAGGTCTTCAGTGTATAGGTTAATTCTTAGTTTTTCACCAAACTAAGACAATAACTGTTCCAGGTGAAGTAACAGGTTTTCTTTACTAACTCTTGCCTGTACCCACAGTAAAATTATTGAGCTCATTTGGTTTATCCCATGTGCCCGCTCAGTTACAATAGTTTAATCCTTGTATAGATCTTAAAAGTTTAACCTGCATTTTGTCTCTTTTATAAGGACCTTAAAGTAATAAAGCAATCTGTCAAGGACCTCTAGACCATCCCAGCACTTATTAGATGAGGATACCAGATTGCTTTCACTCTCAATGTCCCATCTCAGCAGGAAGCAGCCAGAACTGTCATTGACCCTTATCCCTTGAGCAATCTGGGTCCTCAAATAGTTAAAAGATAAACTAGGCAGATTTAGAACAGCCATGCTGGGATGGGTCTCTCAAGGTTTTTGAAGGTCTTTAAAATTCCAAAAAAGACATCCCCCTCTGCTAGATGACCCCATACCCAACTAAATTAAAGGTCCCATTTCTAAAACAAAAAGGGGGAATAAGCCCACACCAACAGCTAGGGTTGGCATTATTTACCATCAACGTTTTAAATTTTAAATTTTCAAAAAAGACAACTTAAATTGAGATCTCAAAGACACTGGGAAGCCTATCCACCAAACTTTCTGTCAGGAAACTATCCATGGTGTGCTCTAGAAAAATTTTAACTGTAATTGTTATAGGCCCGACTTAACTCAAAGATGGCCTGATTGTTACCTTGCCTATACCAAGGTGAGTCGGCCGGGTTTGACCTAACATCTAGAATAAAATTGTTCTTTTAATAACTATATTGCTTAAGTGTTTTCTCAGCACATTTCTCAGCAGCACTCCATCTACGAGACCACACTACAGACATCCATGCCACAGCCCCCCCAGAAATGCGATTCAAGATTGGATGCTTGTGAGGCTTTGGTCTAATGACAGAACAAGCAGGCCTGTATTGCCCATGTGAGCCACATGCGACTTCCCAAAGCTACCTGCTGCCATGCCTAGTGATGATGCCAACCTGCCTGACTGAGAAGAACAACCGAGACTGGACAACAGCGAAAGCTCACACTGAGACTGATGGGACTTTGGACATACGTATAATTAATTGTAAAATATAGTCTCTACTAAAACAAAAAAGGCGAGATGTTGGGCCCACCCAGGATTTGCCCCAGGGCATGGTCGAGCACATGGGACTAAAGATGGCACTGAGGGCTAGTGTCCTGGGCGTAATCCTGATCACATTACAAGGACCCCTAATTGGCTTTCAGATATTGACCTGCCATTTGTGCTGAGTGACATTGGACTTGACCACTGGAACCTGAAGGTTGCCTTTACCTTTGACATAATTGGGTGTCCATTTGGCACCTTGTGGTTTTTTGTCTATATAAGCTCCTTTGTTTCCCCCAATAAACTGATATTTGCTTCTGACAATCTCCCCGTCCCATGGCCAAGTCTCTGGGAAATTAAGGCGGAGGCGAGGACGGTGGAATCTACCTTTCTTGCTCCTCACAGCCAGGAGCTGTGCAATCGTGTGAGTGAGTGTGTGAGTGGATGTGGACACGCCACACCGTGGGTAGTGGACTCTACATCCCTTTACCATTTTTATAGTGATATTTACTATATTACTACTCTGTTTCCAATCTTTTACAGTATTGAATCGGCCTCCCCCATCTAGTATACACAAACTTCTCATTGGGCCAATTAGATGGTGAGCGCTTGTTAACACTGCCCAGAACACAGCCTACATAGCGGTTTCCTTTTGCCTACAGTGCGGATCAGGTCCCCTGTTCAGTTCCATGCCGGGGTGTCCAGAAATGATGTGTGTCAGCCACATCCATTTGTGGAGCTTCCGCCTTAACCAGTGGTCATTCCTTAAGACCACGCCTCCAGGCTTTACATGTCCCTAGTAACTCTCAGGTACCTCCCTAGCAATGCCGGAGGTGTAAAAGCTTGCAGCCCCACCCATCCTGTTCTCCACCTGCCCCCCCCATGCTGTCACGGCGGCTCTCCCTATCCTGTCTGACCGCTGAGCGTCCTCTGTTCTAATGCTCTCCTACTTTAAGGTTAAACTGTGGTTCCCTTGGCCACCAGACCCCGAACTCTAAATAAACTACTTCCTAAGTCTGCCCCTCCTGGTCATTTTCCTTTTTTCAGAGACCTCCACATGGCACCTATAGGTAGCTGGAGTGTTCCCCCCACCCCCGCCCCATTCCTTTCCCTAACACCTAATAGCATGTTCCTGCCGCCAATTTCTAATGCACGCTCTGTTGCTTTCTGGTAAAGGTCTGGAAGCTTGTGAAGTCAGTTCTTCAGTGTGTTCCTGATCTTCTCATGCTTATCTGCTTAAAATGACACGGTGCTTTGAGTAGTTAAGATTCATGAGTAGTGTTCGGGGGGGGGGGGCCCTGCGGGCAAAGTGCTTGCCCCCAAGCATGAGGACCCAAGTTCAAGTCCTGCAACCTGTGTAAGAAAATAAAGCCAGGCGAGGTAGTGAGTTCCAGGCCAGAGAGAGAGGCTGTATCAAACACACGAAAAGGTGAACAGTCTAAGGAATGATCCTGGAGGTTGGCATTTGGCCTTCACACACATGTACACCTGTTCACACATGATCATACACACATGCACACCTGTTCACACATGATCAAACACACATGTATACCTGTTCTCACATGATCACACACATGCATGTACACCTGTTCACACTGATCACACACATACATGTACACCTGTTCACAATGGTCACACATATGTACACCTGTTCACACATGGTCACACACATGCACACCTGTTCACACATGATCACACACATGCATGTACACCTGTCCACACATGATCACACATATGTACACCTGTCCACATATGATCTCGCACGCACACACATGGATTGGTGAGAAGGTGAGAATGTCAAAAGCAAGATGGTGTTACATCTGTCTCCCTAGCAAAATCAATAAAGCTAAGAGACAATGAAGAAGGGCTCCTGCGTGCTCTGGCCTGAGTAACTATCTTGAAATTCTGCCATCAGAATCCTGCACAAAAAGCCTCTGGCAATCCCTCTACGAGAAGCGATTCTACAGCAACATCTGCCTGGTCACCACGTGCTCAACTTTGAACCAACCAGCCCTCCTTCATCATCATCCTGACCAAAGATGACTGTTTCGAGACCCTCTTGGACTTCTTATTTGTGCCTGTAAAAACCTGACCTTGCACCGTGAGACAGCTCAGTGTGTAAGGCGTTTGTCACAAAACTGACAACTGAGTTCAACTCCCAGAAGCCCACGTGGATGTGTCATATCATGTGTGTGGGTTGCGTGCACATGTGGTGTGGTATCTGCACATGCTGGTACACATACAACCAGACAACTTAGAGAACAAGAGGTTCATTTCAGCTTACACTTCTGGTTACTGTTCATAGTTCAGTTGCATAGGAGAGCTCGTCATGACATCAGATGTCAAGGGAACAGGCCCACCATATCCATAGGAATTACCAAGTGAGGGGTAGCCCACCCCACTGGCAGCCTCGAGTCTGTGTGTGTGTGTGTGTGTGTGTGTGTGTGTGTGTGTGTGTGTGGAATATGGGTCAGTGCACACTTGTCTGTGTGTTTTACAGAGGACACTGGAGTGCGTGTGCCTGTGGAGGCCCAACAGTGACTTCAGGACTCACCCTGGATTGCTCACTTCCTTATTGCTTCACTCCAGGGCCAGAAGTGCAGGCCACCACCATTTCCTCCTGAGGTTCCTCTGTAGGATCCGAGGATCCGGAACTCAGGTTCTGTGGCTTGCACAGCAGCGGCTGTACCCGAGCTGTCACCCCAGCTGGGGGTTCCTTTTTTCTAAGGGGTGTCACTTCAGCTGCAGGCTTGCTGGGCAGAGCCGTCCTGTCATTCGCATTGCCAAGGGCTGGCCCAGAGTCCCCCAACTCCCCCACCAGGGAACATCATCTTGGGAAAAAATGATGCCACAGGGACAGAGAATAGGAGAGTCGCTGGGCCCCAATCCTCGCAGGCCCTTGGGGCCATCCCAGACCTGCAAGGTCCCCAGAGAGTCCTGTCCCCAGGGCACCCTCTGCCCACCCTCTCCTGCTTTTTTGACCTGTTCACTGCCAGCAGAGCTACTGAGAGAACCTCAAGGAGAGGCCCGCTCCAGAGTAAGATGTCACCTCTTTTTCCCACTTCTTTGTGGCTGTTTGGGAATTGCCTGGGTTGAGATCAGACCCTGCTCTAGCATGAGAAGTGTCTGAAGTCATGTGTGAGTATGTATATACTCCACATGGGAGGAGTATATACATTGGCTCCAGTTAGGAGGCAGGCTTCCCATGTATATATACACATATACATATATATACATGTCCTTTTTGTGCATCATACATGAATATAGTGGGTGTACAGTATTTTTTTAAATTTATTTATTCAATTGTGCATGTATGCATGTGTGCGCGTATGTGTGTGTATGTCTGTTTATGTATGTGTATGTGTAGAACCACAGGCGAATTTGGGAACCACCATGGACCGCCTCCACCTCCTCCTTGTTTACTCTACCCCAGGATTCACAGGTTCTGCCCTACCAGGACCAGGAACTGACCAGGACCAGAAAGGCAGGCCGTCCCCGCTTCCACCCGGCGTCTATACTTGGGGTCTATACTTGGGGTCTAGGATCCGAACTCAGGACCTTCTGCCTGCAAGGCAGAGGCTTAACCCCTGAGCCACCTCTCCAGCCCCAGCATACAGTATTTTTTACAACTAATCCCCAATCCCACCTCCTCCTTTTCCCATTATGATTTTTCTTCAACCCCCTGCCAGTCTCCTTCCTATTTTCCAGTCTTCTCACTTGCATGGCCCCCTGGGTCTTACTTGTTTTGCGTTGTTGCTGGTGTGTGCTTGAGCACTTGGTGGGGTTTGCCTTTCTTGAGAGGGAGCTCCAGTTGGGCCAGGGTGCTGATGGGGGTGGTGGGAGGGGTAGCCCGGAGGAACAAAGGAGGGAGGCAGGCTTTCCATGATTCATCCTTGACACAAAGCCTTTCTCCATTAGACAAAGAGGCCGTGTGTGGCCTTGCTTGAAGGCACCAGCCCAGAAACTCCCAGGGGTTAGAGCAGCCTTCCCGGGGATGATCAGAAGGCTCAAGCCACAGAGCATGATGCCAATAGGTTAAGGAAGACCCAAGGAAACATGGTGGTTCCCATAGACACAGGCACATCACGTGGGGGGAATGGAAGGGTCAGTCAATGCCTGCAAGCTGAAGACTCTGGAGATGAGGGAATGACCACCTGTAGGCACTTTTCCTCCTTCACAGTTGAGGCAGGATTAGAGCAGCCATGCTGGGATGGGTCTCTCAAGGTCTTTAGAATTCCTGAAGGCCATCCCCCATTGCTAGAATCACCCTGAAGGAACATCCTTGCTGAGTACCTGACTCCAGTCCTCCCAGAGATAAGATGGCCAACTTCCCTATGAAAAGATTATGAAGATGACCTCTCCAGCCCACCTGGGCCCAAGAGCAACTGGGTTGGGCCCCAATGGGTATTAACCAATGGGAAAAAGTCAGTTTCCCAGGGTTGTCTAGGTGTATAAATATGCCTGGCCCTGGCGATATAGCCCCTCGTGGCCCTATAGGGCCATGAATCCATTGCCAACTGCCTGTTTCTCATGAATTCTCCGGTGCCCTAGCCCCTCATAGCACTCTAACGCCATGAGCTCTGTTTCTTGCCTGCTTCTCATGGAGGTGTCCTAGCCCCTCATGGCACTCCACGTCTGGAGTCCATGAGTTCCAGCCTTTCTCTCCTCTAATAAACTCTACCTTAATCCTCCACACCATGTTCTGGCTTCAATCTTCGATTTCGGAACACAAGAACCCCACAACATTAAAACGATGGACACCATTTCCCTGCAACATTTGGCAACCACGAAGGGATATATGAAGGGACATACAAAGGGACTCAGAAAGGAAAGGTAGATTCCACCAGCTAAGGTAAAGAAAATCTGGGTCTATCCTCTGCTCACTTCTCCGAGCAGGCTTCTTGGGAGAGGGGAAAGAGAAGGGCACTTTGAAATGGGGGAGGGAATGTTTTTAATCTCCCTGTGAATGTGTGAGTGAATGTCGGCCTGAGGTGGGAAACTTGTTACACCTCTGCTCGAATTTGTAGTCCCACAGTGAGATCCTTAAGATCTCTTAAAGCCACAAGATTCAATTGGGCCAGTTCTACATTTCCATGGTGATAACATATGGTCTAGGGTGGGATCGGATTAACATCTGACCACAAGTCATGAAACAGTTGAACCCACTATGGCTAAGTTCTCACCCATGACTCTGCAAAGAGTGTGGCCAGGCTGGCACTTGAGTGATCTTTCCTGGACGGATTCCCAAACTTTGTCTGTCTGTGTCGTGTGGTGGGGATCAACGTGACTCTACTTTTTGTTTACATAGTATGGTGGGGATCAATGTGACTTTAGCTCTTGTTAGTCAACGGAAGGAAATTCCTAAAAATGTTTGCCCTGTAAGGAAAGTGCTTCATGTCTGAGACAATGACCGTACTGTTTAATGTTTAAATAGCATAGAGAGATGTAGGAAGCTTCAGGCGTGTGTGGACCATGGACTTTTCCCTTTAAGTGCATCACGTTTGTGACATTGAGAGGAGCGCTGGCCTCCCTGGACCATGCCACATGTTAGTGGCATTGGATGGAGTGCTGGCTTCCCCCAATCATGCCATGGGTCAGTGGCGTCGGGTGGAGTGCTGGCCTCCCCTGACCATGCCACAGGTTAGTGGCATCAGGTTAGTGGTGTCGGGGTGAGCACTGCCCCCCCCCCGACCATGACATGGTTTAGTGGCATCCACAGAAACACAGCCTCCCCCGACCATGCCATGGGCAGCATCAGTGGATGTCTTTGCTGAACACACTGCGTATATAGCACTTGGCAGAATTCCATTGAGGCATGCATCTTTTCCTCAAGTCCAGGTCCACTAAACTGAAGCCAAAAAAGAGATTTTCCTTTCCTGTGTCCAGGGACTGACTGGAAAATGTGAATACTCATATATTACAAGTTGACTCTCTTTCAGGTTGGTACCAACCTGAAAGAGAGTCAACTTGTAATATATTCTCGGACATGCCCTGTATACATCTTAGACAAGAGATGACCCCAGGAAGATCTTTAAGTTCTAATACCATCCAACTAGACAAATAATGGCAAACAAATGACAGAAAGTTAAGAGACTAGTGATCTGTACCAAAAGTACCAGCTAGTAGCTCAGGAAAAGTTTTGTCTCCCAATAGAAATGCCATCAAGACTAAGGTGGAACAGGAATTTCATCTAGCTTCCATGTCAGCCAAACTCCCATCTGGAGGACAGGGTCTCATCTGTCAGGGGAAGTAGACCCTCCATCTGGAGCACAGGGTCCTCATCTGTCAGGGGGAAATAGACCCTCCATCTGGAGGACAGGGTCCTCATCTGCAAGGGAGAGAGGTTTGCGCGCTGAGATCAAGTAGTCCACCATTAGGTGATCGAAGAAGTAAAATCCTTTATTTCTGTTTGTCCTTTTTGTTCTGTATTGTCTCATGGCCCAACTGACGAACAAAATGCACAGACGCAGATGACCCCTTTAAACTTATTTTTGGACCATTTTAAGGACCTTAAAAATAGGACAAGTCACCTAGGACTTAATGTGAAGAAAGGAAACTCTTTGTCTTTTGCAGGAATGAATGGCCCATTTTCAGGGTAGACTGGCCTGCAGATATGTCTTTTAAACTCTTATTTAATCCCCCCAATAACACCTGCATTCTAGTTTCTAAAGCAACCAAGAAACAAAGAAATCAAAACTTGACATTTGCCTAAGGAGATAGATAGAATACCAACAGGCACACCTGAGCAGACAACCCAGGACCCCTTCCAGCAGGGGAAAGATGGAAAGATGCTTTGAATATGACCAGACTGGGCGCTTTGAGACGGTTGCAAGCACAGGAAGTTTTCATGTGGCCTATGTCCCAACTATGGGAATCTCCACTGGAGGAAGACTGTCTCCTGAACCCCAAGGCTCAGGGGTCAAGCCCTCTCCTGGGGACCAGTGAAATGGCCTGAAGCTCTTAGCTTCCCTCTGACGGGGGAAAAGGAGTTTGCTGCTGATATCCAGCAAAAGAAAGCCCAAAATGCCAGGTTGAGCATCTCATGATGTTGGAACTGAAGTTCCCACGGGCTGTGGGACCATACCCGAAAGAACTAGGAGACCCAGAAATCGATGCAAAAGCAAGAGGTATTTATTATCCAGCGCGCTGGGTTCGCCCCATACAGGAGAAGGAGGGACGACCCCGAGCCGAAGAAGCATACACCTTTTATACCCTCCTCGCAGGGAGGTTACATAATGTTTATAGAATTATTGGCTATCATATTAGTTACAATAATAATACAAAGGCTTTGGCGGTATTTGGCATAGCTGCACGTATTAGACCTTGAGAGGGGGAGCATTTCCCGGAGTTCTGTGTGGGGAGGGGGCAAGCAGGCTTAGGCGGCATCTGCACGTACTGAAAACATTTCTCCGAGACCTTGAAGGGGGAAGATTCCTGGAACCAACTTTGGGGGGAGGTCTGGGTGGTCTAGTATCTGGGTCTGGGTGGTTTGGCATCTGGCCTTCTCACAGGGACCTTGAGAGTGGAGATGTTTTCAGTATCTAGCCACCCATATTAGACTTTTGTTTTTAGAGCTCTGAAAACTGCTGGCCACAGGCTGTTAGTCATAACCTCATTATTTGTCACAATTTCTGTAAAAATTTCTTTTCTTCCACAATGAGAACCTTGGGTTAACATGCGAATGGGAAGCCTCTTTGTACCTATGTTAATACACAAGAGAGCACAAAATTTTGGTGCTCAACTTCCTTCCTAGGCTTTTGTCAATCTTTGATTTTACTAGAATGTTAATGATCAGAAAAGTGACAGGTTCACCAGTCAGTCACAAAGTAACTACTGAGATTCCTTATATGCTTAATGGTATTGTTTTTAAGCATTCCTTTGTTTACATGGCCAAATACCTGAATATCCTAAGTTTAGACTGAATAGAATAAATATTTTAGTGCTATTATAAAGTCATCCACGTGGTTCTAGTTTTAGATGCACCAAAGATGCTAAAGGAGGAAATCATAGATTCCAGAAAATGACAGCATCCAGATAACATGTAACAAAAGCCTACAGTTTAAAGACCCTAAGAAAGACAATTTGTGCTACAGAGTTAAAATCAGACATGTATTGACAGAAACTTTAATAAAGTTCTGCCTTCATCCTAAAAGCTTGCCTAAAGTTAAACTCAGTGCTTGACAGAGGGAAAATACAATGACAAACTTAAGAAGTTAAGTCAGGAAAAACAACAAAACTCCAGGTGTTAAACAGAGTAGCTGCATTAGCAAATCAATGCTGGCTTTTCATTTAGATCTGAGAAGTGGTCCTACCGTAAAGAGGAGATAATGCTTAGAGACCTATAGAACTTTCCATGTCAGGAAATAATGTCTCCTACATGTGTCATCTTAAAAAGACTTGTGTTGCTTTGTTTTTCAGAACCCAAAAAAGAGGACTGATTCGGATTGTTCTGTACAAAGAATCAGACAGTTCACATTGTCTTGGAGAGGTTTTAGAATGTGATCTTGGAAATTTACCATACCAGAGGAGAAAGTTCTCCACTATATAAATTACTTACAGCTCTTGGCTTTTACACCTTACAAACATGTTTTTTTGTTTTTTGTTTTTACTAACTTCCTTGTACCCACAGTAAGATTAGTAAGCTTATTTGGTTTATCCCACGTGCCTTCCCAGTTACAATGGTTTAGTCCTTCTGTAGATCTTGGAGACTTAATTTACCTGTGTTTTGTCCCTTTTAGAGAGACCTTGAAGTAATAAAACCATCTATGAAAGACCTCTAGACCATCCCAGCATTTCATAGATGAGGAAATCAGACTGCTCTTACTTTCTTCACCCTAACTCAGCAGGAAGCAGCCAGACTGGTCATCGCCCTTTACCCCAGAACACCAAATAGGTTTATGGGGGAGGATTAGAGCAGCCATGCCGGGATGGGTCTCTCGAGGTCTTTGAATTCCTGAAGGTCATCCTCTACTGCTAGAATCTCCCTGAAGGAACATTCCTGCTGAGGAACTGACTCCTCCCAGAGATAAGATGGCCAACTTCCCCATGAAGTGATTATGGAGATGAGCTCTCCATATCCAACAACTTGACTCTAGCCCACATAGGCCCAAAAGCAACTGAGTTGGACCCCAATGGGAATTAACCAATGAGAAAAAGCCAGTTTCCCAGGCTTTGTCTAGGTGTATAAATATGCCTGGCCCTGGCAGCCATTGAGGTGCCATGAGTTCCTTTTCCAGCAGCCTGCTTCTCATGGAGGCGCCCTAGCCCCTCATGGCACTCCACATCTGGAGTCCATGAGTTCCAACCTTTCTCTTCTCTAATAAACTCTACCTTAATCCTCCACACCGTGTTCTGGTTTCAGTCTTCAACTCCGGAACACAAGAACCCTACAACATTAAAATGGTTGTGACTGTTTCCCTGCAACAAAAGCCACACTGGGTCCTGACCCTGGATTTCTGCCCCGGGCTCCCCACAATCCTCCCCCCCACACACACATACACACTCTTGGTGTGACACCGAGTGGAGAGGAAGGGAGGACTATTTTTCTCTCGATGTCCTGTAAAATCTGCCTGTGGGTCTTAAAGATGAAAATGAGCCACCCCCAGCCTTTGAAGACCCCCGGAGAGATGAAAACTCTCCACCCGAGTGGCTGGCGGAGTTCACACACAGACCTGCCCACAGGCCCCGCCCACTTAGAGAGATGTAACAGTCAGCACCTGATGGGCCAGCTGGGGGAGGGGAGGGTGTGTGGTTAACACACCACTGGGACCAGATGCTTGTGAAAAGCGACTTAAAGCAGGAAGGTTTCTTGTGGCTCAGCGTTCGAAGTCACAGTCAGAAAAGACAGAACAGCCTGGCGGCAGGTGGTGCACCTGGCATCCACGGTGGTGAGGGGTAGGGGTTAGGGGGGCTGGGGGCTGGTCGAGGGGGAATGTGGGTGCCCATCTCACTTTCTCTTAATCAGTCCAGCTCCCCAGCCTGTGAAAGACCGTCACCCACATTTGTGTGGATCCACCCACCTCAGCTAACCTAATCAGGGGAGTCCCCTAGGGACACACCTAGAGCTTGGTCTCCAAAGTGACTCCAGATCCCGACTCGCCAATGCCACAGTGAAGATCACACATCACAGAGGATGGACCAAAATGTACCTGCATGTAGATTTCCTACCAGGACCAGGAACTGACCAGGATCAGAAATGCAGGCCGCCCCCGCTTCCACCCGGCGTCTATACTTGGGGTCTATACTTGGGGTCTAGGATCCGAACTCAGGACCTTCTGCCTGCAAAGCAGAGGCTTAACCCCTGAGCTACCTCTCCAGCCCCTGCATGCATGCTTTAGACAGCTGCTTTCCTCCTTGCATAGCACAGAACAGGTCAGCTGCTTATAGCCTGAGGAATCTAGGCAGGCGTGGCTTGAGTGCCAGCTGGTACCATCCAGCCGGAAGCTATGCCCACTGGCAGCACTCTCCTCCGACCTGCTGCGGGCCGTGAGCTTCTCCTCTCCCGCCACTCACTTGGTCAGGCAGCAGAGACGAGGGAGAGGAGGGGTTAGAGCTGAGAGAGCTGCAGGCCAAAGTCTGCCCGACACCATCTTTAACTGGTTGATCTTGAATTTCTGGGCAGTAAAGAAGCAGCGTCAGCAGAAAGAGCTGAAACTGGTCCCTGGAGGATTGCTGTCTGCTTCTCTGGTTTCCACCAGCTCTTTGTCTGGAGTCCAAGGGTTTGACCTAGCTGAGGATTTACACAGATCTTACTGCCTTGAGCAAACACCTCAGGCTGAATGGTCCCCTTTTGGTGGACAGGAAAGAACCGGATCAACAGGGGACCTGTTCCCAGTCAAGTGAATTACCAGATCTACTTTGTTACCAGCGGGCAGGGTAACTTCCTCATTCCTAAGAGAAAAACAAAATTAATAAACAGGAAATAAGGTAAAGGAAAGGGGAACCAAGACAAAGCACTCTCCGTCACCTCGAATCTTTCGGGTTAGCGATGCCAACCCCAGCCTGGACATGCTGAGCTGCCTCCCACGGTGCCCCTCCTTCGATCCCCGTGAGATCCCTCCCAAGGCATCTTCCTGACCCAAAGCTCCATCTGGTTCTGTCAGTTGCTAGGGATGAATTCTGTGACCCATATAACAAGAAGCTTCTAAATAGAGATTTCTAATTAGTGTTTGCTCTGTCCAGACGGGAAGGGAGAGGTCTTGAGGAAGAAGTGCGAACCTCACCCAGAGGCCTCTTGAGGACTCTGAGGAGAGAAATTATGTTGCTGGATGTTGTCAGCATCTGTCACCTGGGTCACACCAGGGAGACAAAGCCTGGAACACCTACTTGTCCCCCTCCGAAGGACAGTGTAGGTCACTAAAGCCCAGGAGGAAGGGGAGGCTCCTTGTGGTTTGGTCACTGTAAACAGGGCTTAAGGTCACGCTCTACTTGCTCCATATTGACGTGGATGCCGGGCGGAGGGACCGGGCTTCTTTCCTTCTTTGCTGGACGGGCCCCTGATGTCTCTGCGCCCTGCTTCCTTCATCCAGCCTGGCTTCCTGCTTCCTGGAATTATAACTGAACCAAGTGTCAGTGAACCAGCAACTGAACAAAGGCAGAAGCCCTGTAAATATTGGCTGTTATGGGCCTGGAAGAAGGCTCCATGGTTAAAGCCTTCACCTCATAAGCAAAAGGACCTGAGTTCAGATCCCACAGAAAAATAGCAAACCTGTCATTCTGAGCCTGGAAGCAGAGCCTGGGAAACACCAGAGCAAAGCAATTAAGGAGGTAGAACAATCCAGAATGATTCCTGAAGTCACCCTTGGGCGTTCACAGACACACACACTCAAGTGTCCTCTTGTACACACACACACACACACACACACACACACGCATGCACACACTCAGTCACACACCTGCCACACACACAGGGCTGCTATCACCAGATGTGGACTCAACTCCTCTCCCGCAGTAGAAGCTTCAGAGTGAGGAAGAAATAGTGGATGCAAGCTGGTCTCAAAGAGGTCACTGTTCAGCTGCTTGGTGGACTTGATGCCTGCTGTCAGATGCAAGGGGACCTCCCAGGCGGTGCACACACAGAGCCTGGAGTCTTGCCTGCGTTTCACGTCTTGCCAGCATCGCCATGGCTGCCCCTCGCTGATCGCGCTTTTTTCTCAGCGAGTTCCTGAGCTGCTGCGTGTTTCATTCTCATTTCACAGATGAGACGGCAGAGGAGAGCACAGAGGTGGGATGTGGGTGGCCCAGAGACCTGGAATGTCTACAGGCATGGTGCACCGCAGGCTTGTCTGACTCAGGACAGAAGCAGAAATGAAGCACACATGCTCCGTTCACCCCGCCCCAGGAGAAGCGCTCTGGAGCTACACTGCAAATACACAGCATGTTGATGTCTGGAAACTTCCCTCAGGGTGAAAGCAAACCTTGTCTGGCTGTGGAGTCCACAGTGGATTTTGGGAGTCAGTCCATCTGAACTTGCTCCTGCTCTCTCCATTTCTCCTCCCCTGATCTTAATTCTTTGCTGAATTTCTCCTGCCTCCGACGCCCACGTGCTGGGATGCCAGCCATGCATACTTCATGCAGTTCTCAGGGTAGAATCCAGGGGGTGTCATGCATGCCGGGTAAACACTGTAGCCCTTGCATGTCTTCAATCTCAAATAAGCAACATGCTTTGCTATTTCATTTCTTAGCCTGAGCATGTGTGTACATGTGTGTGTGCGTGCACACGTATGCATGTGTGCCTGCTGTTTGGAGACCATCTGTCCCTGGGCAATTATAAGCACCAATTGAAGCCACCAGGAATGAAGGATTGACTTTGTACCAGAGCTTCTTATCTTTCTGAGAAGAGCCATTTTACGATCCTCTCTGGCAAATCCCCAACATGTGGCATCTGTTGAAATTGGACACAAACCAAGATCTTTTCTCTGTGCCTCCAAAGCTTCAGCACTTCAGACACGGATCAGGGGCTGGGGTGTAGCTGAGTTGGGAGTCTCTTAGGGTGGTGCGGGGGCCCCTTTTGAGGTCTTCCCCCTTCCAAGAAGTAGATACAAGCACCGGGCTGCCTAGTCGAGTCCAGAAGGTCTTGCTGGGCCTCGACCTCCCCCACCTCAGTTTCTGGTATTCTTAACCACCCCCTCTTCTGCGATGTTCTCTGAGCTTTGCGATGGTGGGGGAGGTGGTTCGGATGTTCGGTTTAGGCCCACGCGGCCCACGGTCAATACGATTCTCTGATCTGGTCTATAGACCTCACAGCTTTGTGAATGGTCCTCGTTGCATTCTTCAGAAAGGAAAAGTGAGCCGTGCGTGGCCCCTCCTGCGTGGCTCCTCTCGCATGGCTCCTCACATGTGGCTCCTCGCGCGTGGCTCTTTCACATTCTTTCAGGCTAAGCATTCCCTTGGTCTTCATAGCTCATGACACCGACTTGTAGGACAAACACGCCCCATTACTCTGTAGACCAAATGCCCCTCTTCATGGACTGGCACAGTACCCCTGTGAGTACAGTCACATTATGGGCTAACAGAGGGGACACACAGACGTGCGTTTGTCTCCTCGGTGACCAAACACTTCTAAAACAACATTATGTTGGCTGTATAGATTTGCTAGCAGTGTACATACTGGAAAGCACCTATGCTCTGCAGACCGGATCTGCTGGAAGGATTTTCTACTAGGTGTTGCTTTGTTCGGCAGTTCTGGGAATTGACTCATGGTCGCTCTCGACCACTGATCTGCAGTCCCAGCCCCGCTCATGGGTTTGGAAAGGCTGCCTTCCATTCAGAGCTAAACATCTGCTTGAAGGACCCATGGGGGCCATGGGTACCTTAGTGAGTACCTGACTCCATACCTGAGTAGATCTCTGGGGCCTCCATGGTAGAAGAGGGGATCCGACCCCTCAGTGTTGTCCTCTGACCCCCACAGACTCACTGTGGCATGCAGGGGAGAATGCTAACACACAGGTACCCACGCATACAGCCAGCCACACGCTAAATAAATAAAAACACAAAGACATCCCCCAGCCCCCCCCATCCTCTCCCCTCCTCCCCAGCTCTCTGGAACCCGGCGATGTGTTCTCTCCGAGGTGCTGATCTGAAGTGCCTCCAAATCAGAAAGAAGGGGTTTGATTTTCCGACTTTGGGGTACTCGCTGAGTTCAAAGTCTATCATGAAATCAGTCAACTGGATGAGTGAGATTGGCAGCAGGACTGCCCCGTGGCATTTCTATCTATATACAGACTGGTTTTGGTTGAAGCTCTTCTGTTTCTCCCCTTTCTTCTTTCTCCCCCATCACTCGCCCCCCCATGGGGCCTTTTCTTTTCTTAAACTAAAGGTGCTATAGTGTGTGTGTGTGTGTGTGCGCGCGTGTGTGCGCGCGTGTGTGTGTGTGTGTGTGTGTGTGTGTATGTGTCCTTGTGAAGGTCTAAGGTGATTTTGAGAATCATCCTGGATCGCTTCTACCTCCTTTTTGCTTTGCACTGGGAGTTCCCAGGCTTTGCCTACCAGAGTCGGAAGTGCAGACCAATGCCATTTCCACCTGGCATTTTTACTTGGGATCTGGGATCTGAACTCAGATCCTCCTGCTTAAGAGGCAAAGACTTAGCCCCTGAGCCATCATGAACTAGTGTCCCAATCTCTAACAATATCTACATGAGAAGCCAGGATCCATATCTGCATGTGGTATTCATCTTTTGGAGTCTCATTACTCAACTTAATATGTTTTCCAGTTCTGTCCATTTTCCTGCAATTCCATCTTTAGGACTGAATGTGATTCCACCGTTCACTGTATCACATTATCTCCATTCATCTATTGATAAATATCGGGGCAGACCTGAATTGAGAGGTGATGGACTAATTTTGTTGGGCAGAGGAAATTTCAGTAGAGGAAAACATTCATGCTGGTACAAAGAAAGCAGCTGTAATTGCTAAGAAGATCAGTTTACCTCCGAGGAAAAACTCCTGAGCTGGTATGATGACAGAGCTATCCTGAGGACCCGCCCCGGAAGGCCTGAGCTGAAGGGGTTTCTTGCCAAAGGAAGTGCGTCCCCAGGCTCATCTGCAGAAGCCGGTACAACTGTGGTCCAACAAGGCCGAGCCACATCTGGAGCCAACAGCAGAGTTCAGCAGCTCCTTCCACGTGGTCCCGGTTGGTGGGCATGAAGGGGTTGAGCTGAGGGGGACCCGGGAGTCCAGTTGGTTGCAGACAGCAGCCGAGCCAGGCAGTGTGCTGACTGCAAGGTAGAGTCCCGGCAAGGAGGCCCCGAGAGGCCATGTTGTAAAGCCGTGACCCTGAGACCTGAGGAGGCAGGACCCCCGGCCATCTGGCTGGAAAGGCCGCAGGCTTGGGGTGGCGTCAGCTCAGGAGACTGTGTGCTCTACAACAGCGCAGGTGGAAGGGTGGGGCTGCCTAAGCCCTTTGAGGCCCAGCCAATTTCGTCATGAGCCCAGATGTTGGATGTAGACATGGTATTTGCCCTGTTGGGTTTGAGGTTGCTTTCATCTGGTTATTCTTTGCTATGCCCTGATTTTTCCTTTTTGGATTAGGAATGTGTACTCTGTATCGTTTTAAGTTGGACGTATGTAATTTGTTTTTGATTTTGTGTGTGTGTGATATGTGTGCATGGTGTGCGGGTGTGTGTACAAAAGAGCACTTGAGTGTGTGTGCCTGTGGAGGTCCAAGGGTGACATCAGGAATCATTTTGATCTGGGGTTTCCCAAGCTTTGCCTTCCAGAAATGGAATTGCAGGTCGCTGCATTGTTTCTCGGTATTTTCACATGGGATCTGGGGATCTGAACTCAGGTCCTCTTGCTTGGGAGGCAAAGGCTTCAGGTCCTGTGCTGTCTCCTTGGCCTTTGTTTGTTATTTTATCGGAGCTGAAAATTAAGAGACTTCAGACTTTTGAAGTGTCAGAAGCATTAATGACTCTGAAAACTTTAAAAATTTTTTTTTCTTTTTTAGTGTGTGTGTGTGTGTGTGTGTGTGTGTGTGTGTGTGTGTGTGTGCGCGCGCACATGTGTGTATCAAAGGGTACTATGTGTCCCTGTGGAGGACCAAGGGTGACTTTGGGAATCATCCTGGATTGCTTCTACCTCTTTCTTGCTTTACTTTGGGCTTTCCCAGGCTCCACCCACCAGGGCTGGAAGTGTAGGCTGTCACTAGTTTCTGCCTTGTGTTTTTACATGGGACCTGGATCTGAACTCGGGACCTTCTGCTTGAGACAGAGACTTAACCCCTGAGCCATCTCTGTAGTCCAGACTTTTAATGCTGCCCTGCATGTCTTGCATATGTGCAAGATGCACTCTGACCTCCACACGTGTGTCACATGCAGTCAGCCATGATCACATACATACCACATGCCACTGCTACTACTACCAATAATAATAATAATAATAAATTTATTTTTAATATATAAAAAGGAGGGCTGTGGAAATGGCTCAGCAGTTAAAGCCTTTGTGTGCAAAAAAATATCAGAGTTCATATTCCACACAAAAATGCCAGGTGACTATGATAGCTGCCTGCAATTCTGGCCCTAGAAGGCGAAGCCTGGGAGGTAAAGCAATGTAGGATGATTCCCAATGTTACCCTTGAGCCTCCCCAAGCACACACACTCAAGTGCCCTCTTGTACACACACACACACACACACACACACATGCAATATTATATATCTTATATTTATTATATCTTATCATATTACATATTTATATATATTTCAATATGAATGTATGAGAGAGAGAGAGAGAGAGAGAGAGAGAGAGAGGAGGAGAAGAAAGACAGGAAAAGCTCGTGCATGGTAGATTAGCTGCCACACTCCGGGGCAGAATCATTGACACTTGGAGGACACGGCTGTGCGTGGGACAGGCGGAGGGACGGCTGTGTGTGTACACTTGTATATTTAATGACAACAGGAAGAGGAACAGGCCCGAAGTAGCCAGAGCAGTCACCTGTGCAACAGGGTTTATGAGCAGGCATGCGTCACGCATCACAGCCACAGGCAATAAAGGGCCACCAGCTGTCAGGATGCCCCCTCCCCCTACCCCTCCCCACCCCCCGCAGACGTAGGCATCCAAAAGGAAGATGGAGGAGCTCACAGGCAGCCAGCAAGCATGAAATCCACACAGGCATTAGAATAAGTTCAGGTATAAAGGCTATAAAACGAGCGCACTTCTGCATTTTCTCTGCGCTTCAGATAACTGACTTAGCGGAGTCTGAGCCCAGGGATCCTGCCTATAAATGAGTTGGGCAGAAGCAGTGACTGGCTAATCCCACTGGGCTCTGTCCCTGGGCGTAGCAGCCGTTTTCGCCCAGCTGGTCGTGGGCACATCCTGATTGGCTGTGACATCCTGGAGAATTGAACTGCCGAGTGTGTTAGGGCCTGTGGGAGATGTGGTCCAGAACTTTTCTTCCATTGGTGGCCGCTGGGTGAGACCCACCCACCGCACCCTACATCTGTGTGAGTCGTGAGAGCAGGTCTAGAAGACACTTCCAATCAACCAAACTTCCTTCTGCATGTTGTACACAGAGTGCCTGTTATCTACCATGCCACCATGGGAAAAGCCATACATTGCTTGGAGCTTCCCTTAGACAGAAGTAGACTCCAGTTTTCAGACAGAAGGTGTTTTGTTCTATATTGGGAAAAGCTGCCCAGCTCTTATCCTCTCTCACCACATCATTCTTGCTTCCTTTTTGCCTCTTACTAGGCCTTCCCCGTTCCCCCATCTCCCTTCCTCTCTTTGCCTCTCCCCAGTCTCTCCCCCTTTCTGCCCACCTTCTCTCGTAGCTCTTACCTTCTTCCTTTTCTCTCTGAGACTGTCACCCTGTGAGTCACCTTTGGGTGGAGGGTGTCCATTTAAAAAAAGAATTGTGTTTCTTCTGGGTATTTCCACCTTTGAGATCTGAGCACATGAGTATTTATTCATTTTGGCTATTTGTTCACACCCAAGTTTATCTTAAAGTGGGGTTTTAACTAAACCGCCCTTCACGTAGGCGAGTAGCAGCAAGAATCAAGAGCAAGAAGGGTGGTGACCGTGGATGAAGTGATTGCCATGTCAGCCTGGGGACCTGAGTTCAGTTCCTGTGCATAGAACGCCAGGTGGGCATGGTGGTGTTTGCCTGTAATCCCAGCACTGTGGATGGAAACAGGCAGTTTCCAAGAGCTGCCTGGCCAGCTGGTCTGTCCAACTGATGGACTTCAGGTTCAGCAAGATCCTGGCTCAAAATATTTGGCAAAGACTGGTAAAGATACCTGCCATCAATCTCTGACCGCCACGTGGGCACGGGTACCCCCAATCCTATATGCACAGTGGAAAGAGGAGGGAGAAGAGCGAAGCACCAAAAGAAATGGGATTAAATGGAAGCAGGAATGTAATAAATAAAAATGCACACTCAGAACTTTTCTTACCAGGATGGTACAGTCCACTGGTGACCGCTGGGGGAGGGATGGTACAGTCCACTGGTGGCGTTGGGGGGGGATGGTACAGTCCACTGGTGGCCGCTGGGGAGGATGATACAGTCCACTGGTGGCCACTGGGTGAGACCCCCCTCCATCCCACATCTGTGTGAGTCATGAGAGCGGGTCTGGAAGACACTTCCAATCAACCAAACTGAGCTCCATAGCTGAAAACGAACCCAAGTCACCTGAATCCCAGGATTCATCCGACGCTGAAGTAAAAATAAATAAATAAATAAATAAATAAATGATCTGTTGGCACAGCGCGTTCCGACCTGGCAGCAACGTGTGAAAGAGAGAGTCCTCTGAGAACCTTGGAAGGACTGAGGTCTCCACAAAGCAGTGGGTTTTGTGGTGCTCCCTCTATGGGACCTTCAGATGAAGTCCTGATGCAAGGGGAGAGGGAGCCAGACCCCCCCTGCCAGCCGGCCTGGTCCACACATGCAGAGCGGCAGGGACATATGATCTCGGTGGAGCCGGGACTTTGTGAGTGCTATTGTTGCATTTCACAACCCGCGTCCTTGGCAGGTGCATGCGTGTCTCAGCTCTGCATGCGCTGCCGTTTCAGCCCATCCTCCGCATGCATCACACTGCACCAGCAGCTTGGAAAGGCACCTGTCTATGAGGACCCCTCCATTCATCCACGCCTCCTACGCGTGTGTGTATGTGTGTGTGTATGTGTGCATGCGTGTGTGTGTGTGCGCGTGCGTGTGCCCGTGAAATCCAGAGAACAGCCTCAAATGTCATTCCTCATGTACCATTCAACGTTCTCTCTCGCGCGTGCATGGTCTCTCGCTCTCTCTCTCTCTCTGAGACAGGGTCTCTCATTGACCTGAAACATGCCAAGCAAGCTAGGCCTGGCTGACTAGAAAGCCCCAGGCCCCCATCTCTGTCTCCCAGTGCTGGGATTACACATACGCATCTCCACAGAGTTTTTTAACGTGAGTTCTGGAGATGAAGCAAGACCTGGAGGCCGCACAGCAAGCGCTTTACAGAGAGTGGAGCTGTCTTCCCAGCCCATGGCTGCTCAGGGTTCGAAAGCGCCTTTTATAGTCTGGCAATAATAAAAGGAAAACGTTAACATATCCTTCAGTGCCCCTTTATGAGGGCACGTATATGGCATGCATGTGTGTTCACGTGTGTATGAATGTGTATGTGTGTGCACACACGTGTGTGTGCATGTGGGGGAACACATTTATGTTGGTGCATGTTGTGTATGCATGCATATGTGTGGGCACAGGTATGTGTGCATGCATGTGTGTGGGTATATGTGGGGGGAACATGTGTGTGGGTACATGTATGCATGCACATGTGTTTGTGCATGCACGTGTCTATGCACGTGTATTTGTGCATGCATGTGTGTGCACATGTATTTGTGCATGTATGTGTGTGCATGTGTGTTTGTGCATGCATGTGTGTATGCACGTGTGTTTGTGCATGCATGTACTGGGTGGGTGCATGTGGGGGACACATTTATGTAGGTGCATGTTGTACGTGAATGCATAAGTGTGGATACAGGCGCATGTGCGCATGCACACATGCATGTGGGCTCGTGTGGAGGGTGCATGTATGCATGCATGCATGTGTGGGTCAGTTGTGTATGCACATGTGTTCATGCATGCATGTGGGTGCATCTTGGGGGAACACATTATGTGGGCACATATGTGCATGCATGAATAGGTGTGGGTGGATGTATGTGAGCACATGAGTCTGTGCATGCATGTGGGGGTGGGGGAACACATGTACGTATGTGTGTGCATGAGTAGGTATGGGTGTCCATGTATGCATGTGTGCATGTGGAGGCCTGAGATGGCTGTCGGGTGTCTTCCTTGATCTCTCTACCTTATTCCCTGAGGTAGCATCTCTTGCTGAACCTGGAGCTCTCTGGGTGTGGCTAGTCTGGTCAACCAGGCTGCTCTGGGGATTTTCTGTCCCCTCCTTCCAAGGACTGGAGTGATAGGCTGCTGTGGTCAGAAACATTTCCTACTGAGCGATCTCCCCTGCCCAGAAAGTAACATTTGAGCAATGGCTTGACAGAAGTAAGGAGACTGAAAATATCTGGGAAAGTATGAGAGTGAAGATTTTGACGTAGAGAACAGGTTGCCTTGCCCAAAGCAGCGCTCAAGAGCTAGTGTGGGCAGAGAAAGCGGCGACTGGGAAGGAAGATGCGCTCAGGAGTGAGGAGACGGAGCAAGGAAGGCTCAGCGAACCACACAGGCAGGGCCCGGTGGACCGGGACATGTTCTTCAGAGACCGCTGGAGGGTTTGGAGTGCAGGAAACTCCCTTAGCTTAGGTATCAAAAGGACCTCTCTTGGCACACATGGTAGCAGAGATCTGTAATCCCAGCTGGTGGGAGGGAGGGAAGGAGAGGGGGCTAAGAAAGGAAGATCAAGAGTTCAAGATCTTCCCAGACTACCTGGCAAGTCCTCGTTAGAGGGAGACGGGAAGGAAGAGGGGAGGGGAAAAGACACCCTTTATTTAGGAAAAAAACAAATGGAATGTCATTAAGACTTTCTCCCCAACGAGCTGGGGACATGCTCAGTGGTTAAAGCCTTTGTCTCCAAAACAAAAGGACCTAAGTTCAGCTCCCCAGATCCCACATAAAAAAACTTGGCAGATATGGTGGCCCACCTGTAATTCCGCCCTGGAAGGCAGAGCCTGGGACTCCCAGGACAAGCTGGTCAGCCAGACGAGCCCTGATGTTTAAACCCCGCTCTGGGTTTGACTAGAGACCCAGGCTCGTGGCAATCGGGGAAGAGCAATGGAGGGTGATTCTCAATGTCACCCTTGGACCTGCACAAGCGCACACACGCTCAAGTGCATTCGTGCACACACTCCTGCCAATCCACTTATCCCCACCTACATACAAATACACGCATGCATGCACGTCCCCCATACACCCATACATGGCACAAAAGAAAATGTTCCCACAGCCATGGTTTCCTCTAGATTATCCATCAAGTGCCCCGACAAATAAAATGTCTGGAACTGGTTCAGAGAAAGCTCTGGAATTTCACTGGCAGTGCTGAGAGCCCAAGAGCCCAAGCTTGCCTGGTGAGGAGACATCACCCCCCCCACCGCCGCCTGCTCTACCAAATGGTAGCAGGTGGAGAACATTGCTGAGCAAGGTGGCAGCACAGCTCAGAAGGGTGGCATCCAAGTAATCAGCAAAGATCTTTCTCCTGGAACATTCTGGATCAACTGCCTGCAGGACGCCCAGCCCAGAGCAGCTCCTTCCTCATGAGTCTTCCAAGATAAACTGGCAAACAAACCAGAAAGGAACCGGATGGCGATAGCCAGCTGGGGGTAGGGGCGGGGCAAGGGGGTGGGAGGAGATGATCCACTGCCAAGGGCCTTGGAGGGGGGAAGGGTTTGCAGAACAATAGCCCCTTATTTTCAGAGGACCTGTACGGGAGATGCCCCCCTCCCAAGTGGGTGCCCAAGAAACAGAAAACATCTGTGTGAAAAGAGCCCCAAGTGCTCCACACTACCACTCCCCATGGGGGTAAAGTGGTGAGTCACTCCGCCTTGGTGAGCTACAGGGCTCTAGTGTGGGCGTGTCATGAGGAGACGTGAGACGACCAATGGAAGGAGCTGGTGGCAGAGGCAGAGCTTGGGCCGGTTCTTGTGGCCAAGGAAGGACCAGACGGACCCCCCCATCCCCCGCCCTTGGTCTCTGAGGAATATCTGACCAGTTTCCCTTCTGACTCGGCTCCTCCAGGGGCTGGCTGCAGACGCCTGGGGCTCCCCTCTCTGTGAGCACCCCTCAACCTGCGGGTCGCTGCCCCATCCTTCCACACACACTCCTTGGTGAACGCTTGTTGCCAAAGCCATCCCCAAGCGATGTGGAAGGTCTGGGCGAGGACAGCAAGAAACACACCACAAGAAGACAGCCTGCTTCGCAAGCAGAAGGACCTGAGTTCAGATCCCAGACCCCATGGAAATCTCCAGGTGGAAATGGTGGCGGCCTGCACTTCTGGCCCTGGAAGGTGGAGCCTGGGAGACCCCAGAGAAAAGCCTAAAGAAGGTAGAAGCAATCCAGGATGATTCCTGAGTCACCCTTGGGTCTCCACAGGCACACACAGTGCCCTCTGATACACACACGCTCATGCACATATGCACACACACACAGGAAAAAAAAAAGACCAGCCAATCCAGCTAAATTCCCACTTAATCCCAGATACTTAGAAACGTGGAGAAAGCATTCTTGAAATTTCTGTCTCTCTCTTTTTATATTTGTGTATGAGTGCATGTTTGTGTGTATACATGTGTGTGCAAGTGTGTGTATATGCATGCGCATGTGGAAGTCAGAGGTAGACAGCAAGCGTACCCCCCCACACACACCCAGAACCCTGGGAGACCCAGCACCACACAGCTTCTGGCATGGAAAGGTTCCTCCTGACTTCTAACCCTTCCTGGGGGCAGGGTTTGATCTTAGGAGTTTCCCAAAGGCTCCTGTCTTGGGAGGTTGGTTCCTCAGTACTACTGGGAAGTGGTAGAGCCTTCCAGAGCAGCATCTAATGGAGGGGATTAGTGGTTCTTGGAGGGGCGTTGGCACCTGGATTCCTCCTCTTTCATTCCCTGGTGCTTCGCAGCCTCACACAAGCCCCGAGTGACACAGACCCTGGGTATCACAGCCGCACACCCTGGATGGAGCCAAAAGCCAATGTAACACCTTCCTCCAAATTCATCTTTCTCAAGTCACAGGTGCAGAAAGACACACTATGGGAACACACAAGGTAAGCCCCCCCCAATCCACTTAGCATCCCTTCCAAGACTAATACACCTATACTCACCTCCCTCAGTCCATCCTCCCATCCCTCTTCCCCTCTGGATTGACTGTCATCCACTGCCTTCATGTTTGTCCAAGTGCATCCCTTGGAAATCCCCTCAGTATCCCATCCCTCTCTGCAAACCACATTGTCAGCTCGGAGCCGGGCTCACACTACCTAATCACACATGGAAGTCTCCAGCGTTTTGCTTTCCTTCTCTCGGAGGCTCCAGAGGTGTCGTCTGGTCTGTCCTGAGCGCTCTGCCCTCCACTCAGGACTGGCGAGAGCTCACTGGCTAGACAGGCCTCCCACATCAGATACCACAGTCCAGCAAGACCCACATGTGCGCAGGAGATGCCTGGGCAACCCGGCTGCACCTCGGAGCTTTCTGGAAAGCTAGAAGCAGCTAGCAGCACCCCCAAATCAATCAGAAGATGCGAGGGAGGGATCCACCTGGTCTGTCCAGGGTCAGCCAGGCTGAAGCTTCAAAGCCACCCTCGGGCCCACCTCAGAGCACTGACTTAGATTAGCAGCCGCACAGGACATGCTCCATTATCTTGACCAGCTCCACGTGCCGCCTTGGGGCCGTTCATTTGGGGCAGTTGCCCACACCATGGGCTCCTCTTGAGTCAGAACAGAATGCTGGTTGGCAGCAGAACTTTGAGGTGCAGGGGACTGGATTCAAATCCCAGGGCCACCATTTAGTAGCTGCATGACCCCAGAAAACAGGCTTCATTTCTCTCTGTCCCCTCGTGAAAGAACCGAAGCTACCATAACGCTGCTGGAGTTGTTCTAAGGGTTGGATTGAGTGAAGGAGGCGTAGACAGAGCTTTGAACAGCAGCAGCCTGTGGAAGTCTCAACTATTGCTAGTAACAGCTGAGCTAATATTGATGGTAAAACTTGGGAGCATGTGTGCACGTATGCATGCATGTATGTGTGTGCATGTGTGTGCGGGTATGCATTGTGTGCGTGTGTGTATGTGTTATGTGTGTGGATGTGTGTGCATGCATTGCATGTGTGCATATATGTGCACATGTGTGCAGATGTGTATGAAGGTATGTGCATGTGTATATACATGCATTGTGTGTATGTGTCATGTGTGCATGTGTGTGCATGCATGTGTGCATCACGTGTGCATATATGCACATGTGTGCATGTGCATGCATGTATGTGTGTGGAAACATTTGAGTGCATGTATGTACACATATGTGCATGTGTGCACATGTGTGTGAATGTGTGTGTACAAATGTATGGACGAGGAACTGTAATTTGATCTGCTCACTTTCCTACAATGGTATAGTTGCTATTTTCACTGTTGTTGGAGCACATCCACTCACCGAATTGAGATTTCCTTTTGTAAACAATTGCTATTTAGCCAGTTCTGGCACAAGAGGTTGTCCCAGCTTACAGACTAGAGGAGACCCACTCCAAAGATCTTAGTGGCCAGTTTTCAGATGCTTGAGAATGACTTAGCCTCAATGGTCTCTTCGGGACATCCCAACTCAGGGCTCAGATCTCCAAGTCACAATGTGACTAAGCCCAGCAAAGAGCATTTGCCTGTGAAGGAATGTGTGACAGTTAGATCAGTTGTCAGTTTGGCAATTTAAGGCTTGAGCTCTGGGCACATTTGTAAAGAGTCAGTTGAGCTAAGCACTGAGGAGATCCGCAGGGGATTGTCTAGCTGATGGTGAGACCCAGCCCATGGCGGGTGGGACTATTCCCCAGGCAAGTAAATAAGATGGGAGAAGTTGGCTTAATAAAAGCCTGGCATTCTTTAGCACCCACTGGGGCCGATGAGATGGGGTCCTGAACTGAGCTGATCCGTGATTCCCATGAGCTCGAGCCCACTGCTGGACTTCTTTAGCTGGCATTCTTTGGCATACTTGGGCAGACACGCCGTCTCACATTGCAAGCGAGTTTTGCCCCTCTCTCCACAGTTCTGTCCTTGGCTTCGGGTGGGAGCTCGCCCACCAAGCTGGACAAGGAACTATAACTGGACTATCATAAGCCAAATGAAACCCTTGTTCCCATAAGCCGTTTGGTCGTGAATCTATAGGCAAAACGCAGACAGAGCGCAAACGAATGTCTGAGCATTGATACGTTTCCAGCGAGGGAAACTCAGCATAAAGGACCCTGGAGACTTGATTCAGAGAGCCAAGCCCCCTGCAATGTCCCGGGCAGGAGACATGGGAAGAAGGTATCCCGAGAACGCTGGAGAAACGTGGCAGGAGGGACAAGGAGGGAAGACAGATTTCTCAGACCAAAAGTGATCTTCCTGTCGCATCGGAACTAAGATCCTATGAGGGTCTCTGGAGTTCTTGCCTTCTCACAAGAAAGAATTCAGTCAAGAGATGCACCCGGCACACCCAGGGGTTTAGCTCAGCAAAACTACACAAAACAAATGCTCCAAACAGAGCGCACTGGGCTGCCCAGAACATCTGATGTGTCGATTTCAAAGGAATTCTTGTGACTGTTTATGAGGTGGGTGGTCTTCTATGGGTAAAGTGACCCTTTTTCCTGCCCGACTTATGATAGACTGGATCTCCCTTTAGGGGTATTTCTTCCCACATTCCTCTAGAAAAGCTCACAAAAAGGTGAGTTCAAATCCACACTGCAAGTGACCTTTCAATGACACCAGGTCTTTTGAGGATGCTGACATTGACATTTTAAGTGTGGGGAGAGGACTCTGGTACCTTAGTTTCTGATGGGGCGAAGACTCACTTCAGCTCTAAGGGGGTCTGGCCACTGGACACAGCGACCACAACACTGCTGCCGTGTTCCTAGGTGCTTCATTTCCTCCCTCCCCCCTCTCCCTCTCTCCTTCCCTCCCTCCCTCCCTTTTCTTCCTTCTCTTCCTTCCTTTTTTCTCTCTTTCCTTCCTTCCCTTCTTTCCTTTCCTTTCCTTTCCTCTCCTCTCCTCTCCTCCCCTCTCCCCTCCTCTTTCCTCCCCTCTCCTTCCCTCCTCTCCTCTCCTCTCCTCTCCTTTCCTTTTCCTTTCCTCTCCTCTCCTCTCCTCCCCTCTCCTCTCCCCTCCCCTCCCCTCTCCTCCCCGCCCCTCCTCTCCTTTCTTTTCCTTCCTTCCTTTCTCCCTTCTTTCCTTTCCTTCCTTTTTTCTTTCCTTCCTTTTTTTCTTTCTCTTTCTCCCTTTTTTCTTTTTCTTTGGTGCATAAGTGTATGTGGTGTGCATGTGTACATGACTGTGTGTGTTCATATGTATGTGGGTGCAAATGTGTCTGTGTGCATGTAGAAGCCTGAAGCTGATCTTGATGCAGGAACAGTCTTTCGGCCGTCCCATCTGAGTTACCAAATGATGCAAGGGCAGGAAACAACCATCCCAACGATGAAGGGTTCTTGTGTTCCGGAGTCGAAGATTGAAACCAGAAAATGTATAGAGGATTAAGGTAGAGTTTATTAGAGGAGAGAAAGGCTGGAACTCATGGACTCTAGATGTGGAGGGGCTAGGACGCTGGAGAACTCAAGAGGAGCAGGCAGCTAGAAAGAACCCATGGAATCCATGAGAGGCAGGCAAGGAACAGAAGTCATGGCAGCTGGAAAAGAACTTATGACATCCTGATACCATGAGGGGCTAGGGCGTCTCCATGAGAAGTAGGCAAGAAACAGACTCATGACATTAGTGCCATGAGGGGCCAGGGCACTGAAGAACTCATGGTGCCTAGTCATGGAATCCATGAGGAGCAAGGAACAAGAAACAGACTCAGGGCACTAGAGTGCCATGAAGGGCTAAGGCGCCAAAGATGGCTGCCAGGGCCAGGCATATTTATACACCTAGACAAGCCGGGGAAACTGGCTTTTTCTTATTGGTCAATTCCCACTGGGGCCCAACCCAGTTACTCCTGGGCCCAGGTGGGGCGAGAGATGAAGTTGTTTATTGGATATGGAGAGCTCATCTCCATAGTCCCTTCATAGGGAGTAGGCCATCTTATCTGTGGGAGGATTAGGTCAGATCCTCAGCAGGGGTGTTCCTTCAGGGAGATTCCAGCAGTGGGGATGACCTTCAGGAATTCCAAAGACGTTCAAAGACCTTGAGCGACCCATCCCAGCATGGCTGCTCTAATCCAGAGCTGACTGGTTCAGTTAGTCTAGCTTGCTCTGGGGTCCCGTTTCAGCCTCTTGGTCAGTGCTGGGTTACAGGAGGGTCACCGTGACCAGCCAACGTCTTACAGGATCCACGCCCAGGCCCTCATGTCTGTGTGGCAAGCGCTTTGCCCACAGGGCCGTGTCCCCAGCTGCCTGGCCCGCTCCTGGCCTGCCCGGCAGAGGGGCGAGTTTCACAGGCGGATGCCCTCTGTGCTCTCTCTTGCTCCTGCGGCTCTGAAGGTATGCTAATTGCAAGCCTGCGACACTCCAAGGCACAGCTTCCTTCTCAGAAGCTTCCAGAATGTCCTAGAGAGTGGCCCCAAAGTCGGGGATCTGCACGCCCATCCCCATCTCACTTTGTGAAGGACCTGAACGGCCTGGATGATTCATCTCCATAATATTTGTAAAGCAGAGACAGTAGTTTGTTACGCATGAGATTGTTTGCCCAGTTAAACGAGATATATATTTCAGAGCAACACAGATGTTCAATGAAGATAAGCAAATCTAGCTGCCGCTTCTGAGAATGAAAATAGTGATCGGAATATGGGGGCGTCACAAGGGCTGAATCTTTTAGGCAGAAGTGGTTTGTGAGTGGCAAAGTCATGTCCATCTGTCAAAGCAGCTAAGTCTGGACATTTAGCGGGAGCAGCAGGTGGAAACTTAGCTTACTGCTCCATCTAGTGGCGAGTTCCACGGTTCTGGGTTCATGTTAGAGATGTTAGAGATCAATGGATCCAATTTCTGCTTCCCGTTTTATAAAATCAAACCAACCCCTTCTAGCTTTAGCATTACATGTGAGAGGAACCTCCAGCAAATGTTTATCACATTGCCTCGGAACAATAAATATGTTATATATAATATGCAGTGTGTGTGCATGTATGTGTGTGTGTGTGTGTATGGAAGAAGTGAACATGTATAGAGATGCTTTCCCTGGATTAGCTAACCAATATTTACTTTTAAATTATTATTTTATTTTCCTAGTTTTACAAGCATATTGAACTTATCCCTGCTTCCCTCCATATTCCTCCCTTCCCTTTATCAATCCATCTTACTCCCTCCCACCCTCCTGCCTGTCCACTTCTATGGACCCCAGGGTTCTCTTTGGCTTGTCTACTCTTGTGGGAGTTCAGGCCTCTGTGGCATATTAAGTTGCGTCTCTTCGGCCCACCCCACTGATAAGGGCATTTCTCTTCACTCATCCAGCTCTAGTCCCCAAGGTTTCCACTGTATGTTCTTATCTCTCTTGAGTTCCTCTATAGTCTATGGGGCATGTTGGTATGTCAGTCGTTATTCAGGTCTGGGAAAGACAAGTCTCACTGCAGTGAGCTCCTGATACAGCAGTCCTGCCTTGAATGGAATGTCTTGTCCAATGGTGGACCTTTCCATCTTTAGGTTCTTACAATCTCACTGCCCCGTGTTCTGCGAGATTCCCTGAGCCTTAGGATGCGATAGTTCCCAATGTTGTATTGAAGCAGGCTCTTGCTTGAACCCAGAGCCGATTGATCCAGCTAGTCTCGTCTGGGGATCCCCTGTTTCAACCTCTCAAGCGTTAAGATCACAGCACCAATATTTTGAGCTTCCTCTTGGTATTTTGCTCCCAAACACAGATTCCTTAGAAAGATTATCTAATAAAGCTGCATTAATGAGCTCGTTTTATTCTTCATTAATTAACAACCTTCATCTATCAGGAACCAGTAAGTATCAACACAAGTAAGCGTGCATCAGTCCTAGGTGTGTGGACACTGATGTTAATTCCTTGTGTGTGTGTGTGTGTGTGTTCACAAATGTGTAAGAACAAATGTGCCAAGTAGGCCAGAGATCTATCCCGGGGGAAGGCATTCCTGGGGCGCTGTCCACCTTTGACTGGAGACAGGGGGTCTCGCTAGACCCTGAGCTTCACCAACTGGAGCGGGCTGGCTGGCCAGTGAGCCCCGGGACCCTCTTCTCTGCCTCCCAACACTAGGATTACAAGCGCATGTCCACACTCAGTGCCGTTCACACTCAGGTCCTTATGCTGGCCTGGCAAACCCCCTACCAGCTGAGCCATATTCTCAGCCTCGACATTTTTTTTGCATGTGTGTTTGCGTCTGTCTGTTTGTCTGTCTGTCTGTCTGTTGGCATCAGAAGGCACTATGACTGTAGAGGCTCAAGGGAGACCTCAGGAATCACCCAAACTTCCTCTGCTTCATTTTTACTTTGCTCTGGAATTTTCCAGGCTCCACCTTCCAGGGCCGAAAGTGCAGGCTTACTGCCCGAGCCACCTCTTTGATCCCTTAGCTCCAACATTAATTAACTCTTGTAAAAAGGCCCAACGTAGAGTCATTTCTAGACCCCACCCCACGCACTGTCACTGATCTTTACCGCTTCTCCTCACGGTGACAGCGAACAGCCGTCTGCCTCACTGGGTAGCTCCACAAGGACTTCTCAGTACCAGCCCCAAGCGTTCATGGCTGGCTGAGGATGCAGCAGTGTGCATGCGTGCCTAGCAGAGATGCAGCGCAGCAGGATGCAGCTCAGCAGGCGGCAGCGCAGCAGAGATGCAGTGCAGTAGAGATGCAGCGCAGCAGGATGCAGCTCAGCAGGAGGCAGCTCAGCAGGAGGCAGCGCAGAAAGAGGCAGCGCAGCAGCAGCATGCCCCGCAAGTGTGAGAGGCTAGGATGCTTCCTCCAAAATGAACACGTGGCAAAACCGAGTGGACCAAGGGCATGCATTCAGCTCAGCTGCCAAGGAGTCTACAGGGTGCAGTTCCCTTCCAGTGCTCAGGCAGGGCAGCACTACAACTGACCACACTTCCAGTAGGCCACAGAGGCTGTGCACGCTACAGAAGGTGTGGGCAGTGCCTGGGAGGGAAGCAACACGTGCAGAAGAGACGGTGGGAGCTCAATGTTCTGGAGGGGGGGGCACAGAAGAAAACTGGATCCCCCAAACCACAGCCAAGCTGCCATGATCGCATAGCTCTTACCCACCATGGTGCATCTCACACTTCTTGTGGTGTATTTCTAGAACAGAGTAAACTCTAGATCCTATTAGGGCAGGGAGCACCTTGCAGAAATGCTTCTATAACCCAGCATCCTTAGAATACAGCTGGAGAGCTGGAGCGATGGCTCAGGGGTTAAGACTCTGCCTCACAAGCAGAAGGTCCTGAGTTCAGATCCCAGGTCCCACATAAGAACACCAGGCAGAAATGGCAGTGGCCTGCACGTCCCACCCTGGTGGGCGAAGCCTGGGACATTCCAGAGCAAAGCAAAAAGGAAGTAGAAGCAATCCAGGATGATTCCCAAAGTCACCCTTAGTTCTCCACAGGAACACACAGTGCCCTCTAATACACACACACACACACACACACACACACACACACACACACACACAAATACAGCTGGGCCTGGGAGATAGATCTGTAGTTACAGTGCCTGCTTTTCCATCTGGAATTCCATCATAGGAATGCAGAGACTGGGAATCCCTAGAGCAAGCCGGCTAGGTAGGGTGACCTTATCCATGAGCTCTGAGTTTGATTAGAGACCCTGCCACAAAAGAATAAGGTGGAAGAGTCATCAAGGATGATTGTGTGTGTGTGCACACACATGCATGCATTCAATCTCAGGTCTCTACACACACTCACATATACATGCAGACATGCTACATAGTGTGTGTGTGTGTGCGCGCGCACACACACACACACACACACACACAGAGGAAAATGGAAAAAGAAAGAAACCCTCCACGACAGCCTAGCGGTGTGGGGAGGAGCACGGGGCGCTGGGCATGTCTCCTGGGGAAACGAGCCTTCGTTGGCTCATCAGTGCCCTTTAATTACTGCAGTCTTCCTCATCTCACTTGAATGCTGATGAAGGCACACCCCTGCTGCCCCCTCATCTCTACTTTGTTTTCTTCCACAGAGTCCCTCCTGCCCCCCCCCCACATACTCACACACCTGACGTGCACACACTTGCTTGTCTTCTAGCTGCTCACACTGACCAGGCGGGACGCTGGAAGGCAGCGCTGCTGCAGGGCTAAGGCTGAGGGTGTCGTGGCTACAACATGTTCCCGCCCCGACCGCCCTCCCACCAGGCCCGTGACTTCTCCGCCACTTGTTTCCTCTTCGAGAAAACCTGAGCGGAGCCCAGAGAACAAACAGGTTTGCCCGACCAGATTCTCTAGCAGTTTCCAGCCTTGCCACATGGAGGCAGCAAAAGCCAGCGAATCCCAGCGGGCTAGCGCGCCTGGTGGCTCTTCTGCCTGGGGACACCCCCCCCCATCCGCCTTGAGTGTCCTCCACTTCTCTTCCTTTACATTTCAAGAGTCGGAGCTTTGCTTTATTTGTGGCCCAATCGAGTTCCAAGAAGAGTTGAGTCAGGAGTGTGAGAAATAAGCAAAGTGACACAATTAGAGCTAAAAACAGCCCCAATCAGCTGCCGCAAGCAGAAGGCGCGGCCTTGGCATGACCTAGCTGCAATTGCGGCTGCCATTCCCCCAGGATCCGGTTCAGCGCATGCCTGTGATCACGCTTGAGGGTGATACCAGGCGTTGGGGGGGGGTCCCTGGGAGGTTAGCTGTTGTCAGAATCTTCACTGTCATGTTCTGACCAGCTGGGTCTGTGATGCTGTGGGAAAGAATTCTGGGCGGGTGACACAGCTCTGCAGATAAAGACCCCCGTGCTTGTGTACAAACCTGGTGAACTGAGTTCAAGTCCTGGGGCCCACAGGCAGGAGAAGAGAATAGACTTTGAAAATTGTCCTTTCCGGCTGACATGAATAAGGTCATTTTAAAAATGGCACACGCTAAATTCTGTTAAAGAAAATGAGTTAGCACGAGGGTCTGGCACAGGCCTGCGGCACTCACCAGGAAATTATCAGTCTCAATTTCACAGCCCAGGAGCAGCAAGGACCCGAAGCCCCCACAGCCACAGGTGGCAGGGTCCTCAATGTGGGTCTTATGGGCCCACTGGGGTCTCACCCCACGAAGTTGCCCATGAAAGTCAAAAGGCCCATTTGCTACTCAGATGTTCGTCTCACATTCAAGGACTTTTCCATTTAAAATTCATACACTGTTAATTTGGAATTTCTTTTCTTTTATTGCAAATTTCTGATAAAGGAAAATAAAGCAGTAAAAGAGGGAGACCGATTCTCTTTCAAACTTTGGTGAGAGGCGTGCTCGGCTCAAGGGCGTTGCTGGCTGGCTCGCCGCCTCTGGGGGGCTGAGACACACGAGGGCCACTCGTGCCCACAGATGCTGTGGCTGCCTCCCACGGCCTCTGACTTCAGCAGTCTCCATGGAGATCACTTAGCAGTAGCTTTCTAACCCCCCCCCCCCAGTGGTCCCCAACCAGCAGCAGGGTGCGAATCCCTGCATCATAGCTCGTCTCACAGGCTGGCAACATCCTGAGCCCCTGAAGGAGTTGGCCACCAGCCACGTCACCCACATATACGACCTGCTCGGCCACAGCCAACTGGTGACCCCGTCCCCTCCCTCCTAGGTGTGTGTGGGAGGGGCCCTTCTTCCTCCTGAGATTCCCCAGAGGAGAGCGGGACAGAGGGGACATGGTCCTTTGTCCTGTGGTTTAGAAGTCACCGAGAACTCCATGAGACACAGCTTTGTCACAAAAAGAAATGCACTTTCTGGTTGCGAAGGAGCACAGGCCTCAGAGGAAATTTGGGGGGTGGAGGAGGAAAAACAAAGAAATGGGTGTGGACACATACTCCTTACATAACCTCTCATGAGCCTAAAAGGAACGTTGTCAAGCTACAGCGAATAAAATATTCTAGACTTTAGCAGCGTACCTCCTGTGGGTAAACAGTAACAGCCAGTTAAGATGTTTCGTTGAGACTTATCCTAAAAATAGAAAAAGGCTTTTATTTTCCTGAGTCCTTGCAAATGAAAGAGAAAAAAAAAAAGAGAGACAAGATGTTATTTTTAAAAACTTCTTAAGTATTCCTTCTTGCTCCTGGGCCCTCTTGCAGCTCAGAACGGCGCACCTCACGTAGTTCACATACATGTAGGTGAACACACACATAACACAGACAGAGCGCAGGGGGTCATACACACGTAGGTGAATGCACACATGACACAGAGCACAGAGGTTCATCTGCAATGACAGATCCAACATGGCGGCTTAACATACAACACCCGTCATCTAAGAAGTTGTTGGGGGGAAAGTTTCTTCACAGTATTATAAATGGACTATGGTTTGATTCCATATCTATACAAAAGGGTGGGTTTATATTTATATTCCATTGGTAATACCGAATGAGTCTTGTTGTGACAGAGATAAAATTTATAGGTTTAAAAAAATGCATAGGATTCCTTTTTTTTAGGTCTTAATCCTGAAGGCAGTTTGCCACGTGTTCTCCTTTTTGTTGGCAGAATTCTTAGCGGGGGCGGCGCACCGGTGGCATTGAAACCAAGGCACAGGAACACAGCTTGGGTGAGGGAATGGCAACTCTGGTCTCTCTGCCCGTTCCACATGTATGGAGACCGTGATGGCTGGAAAATCCTCACATTCTGTTAGGATCACTGAACAGGTAATTGTGCACAACACAGACTGTTAACCACCATTCCATTATGAAATATATGGCTATCACTATATAGGCCGTGGATAATTAAAAAAAATAGTCTTATCTATTAAAAACTGGTATATTGAGACAAATATAAATATTGTGCCTTAGGGTAGTCTAGATATTTTTCCATTTAATTTACAATCTATATGGCAGTTATCAATTTTTAAAACTATTTTCATCATATAAATGGCAAGGTTTTTTGTTTGTTTGTTTCCCCAAGTGTTAGATCTCATCCCTCTACAAAAGACAGGTGATACACAGGGAGAGAATCCAACATACAAAATTGTACACAAACAACAGTAATAAAATCCAAATGCAGACTCAAAAGGTGAATCCTAATCTACAGGGCCGTTCTCTTGGTTTGGGGTAAGGAGACACCCCTTACTGGAACAACCCATTCGCTTCTGAATTAGAAAAGTTTCTGCGTCGAATTTCAAAATAGGAGCCTTGGCTAAAGCAACAAGCGTTGAAAATAAAATTCTTCTCGTTCATGAAATGAAGACAAGAGAGCGAAGCCTTCCGATCTCTGGAGAGGGGACTGGATGGAACTCAGAGAAACGAAAGAAAGTGGTAGAGTTAGAGTTGCTATTTTTAAGGAAGGAGCGCCTTCAAGATGGAAGGGAGACCTCTAGACCCATGAGGAGGCGTTTCTTGGCACATGCACGCCCTGGTTGGGATGGGCCGGGATGCCCGAGGGGTCTGACTCTGAGCCCCGCAGCGCAGCCCTCCCTGGGTCCTTGACCCTCTTCACATGGATGTATCCGGCTTCTGCATCTGCTGGATCTGCTTCTGCAACTGGTCCTTGTCCAGTTTCATCTTGGCTTCCAGAACTTGCCTGAGGGACCCTATGCTCTCATAGATGGCCGCGAACCCTGGAGGGAGAAGGAAAAGTCAGGAGCTGGCAAAGGACGTGGCTCGTCAGACGCCAGAACGTCCGCCACAGCTGCTTGCAACGAAGGTGGTCAGCGGCTGCGGGACCCCAGGGCTCGGGGCCGACGGAACAGAGCCGCCCAGTCCCAGCCAGCAACTCCTTGCAAATTACGTGTTAGTTACAAAGGGGATGGTTGCTGTGGAGAAAGTGGGCAGACAGCACCTTAGTCAAGTGCCCAGTGCCCAGTGCCCAGTGCCACAGGGCAAACTCCACGTCCTGCCCCTGTTGATCAGGGAATCCATCTGATCTGCAGCCTGTCTGTGCCAGGAAGCTGGCACACCCAAACTGAGGGACTTTCTGAAAAACACAGGCTTGCAAGGCTGGGGAGATGGCTCAGGGGTAAAAGCCTTTTGTCATGGTTGGGCACAGGTGTCAACTTGACTGTTGAGGGTTTGAGCTCTGGGCACATTTGTAGAGAATTAATGGTTGAGTTCAGCCCAGAGCAAACCTGTGGGAGATTGTCTAGCTGATGGGGAAGGCCCAGCTGATGGTGGGTGGGATTAGGCCCTGAACAGATGCATAAAATACTGAGAGCCAGTTGAGAAAGTTGGCATCCTTGTGTATAATTGGCTAGACATGCTGGTCTGGCAAGTAAGGATCGTCCCTCTCGTAGACATTATGTAGTGATGGTGTTGGCGCGTGCTCTCCCGTCAACAAGCTGACTAAGAACTGGAACCAGTGTTCATAAGAGAAAATAAACCTCTTGTTCCCTTAAGCCGTTTGATGGTCCTTTATCAGCAACCATGCAGGCGAATTGCAACACCTTTGCTTTGCAAGCAAAAGGACCCAAGTTCAGATCCTCAGATCCAATATAAAAAGATAGTAGACATGACCGTGGCCTGCAATTCTGACCCTGGAAGGTGGAGTCTGGGAAACCCCAGAACAAAGTAATGAGGAGGAAGAGCAATCTGGGATGATTCCTGATGTCACCCTTGGACCTCTACAGGCACACACACTCACGTACCTGCTTCCACACACACCCACACCCACACCCACACATGTAAAAAAAAAGTCTGGTCTGTCCTGCACTGTTTAAAATATAAAGCTCTTCATAAAGGCCTGGCACGTGGCTCAGTCAGTACAGTGCTCAGTGCTTGCCAGCATGACGAAGCCCTGGGTTCGAACCCCAGTCAGCACCATGTGATCCAGGTGAGGTGGTGGTGCACGTCTGAAATTCCAGCACTTGGGGGGAGGGGGGAAGATCACAAGTTCAACGTCATCCTTGGCAACACAGTGAGTGAGAGACCAGTCAGGGGTGCAGGGCCTGGCCTCACACAAACCAAACCGAACTGACCAACCAGACGAAGTCTCATGAATGTCACTGGTGGGCAGGAAAATACAGGTAAAAGCCATAGTGAATGTCACTGCAGGTTAGAAAGGACGGCTGATGTCCAAGATAAAAGATAACCAGTGTCAGTGCAGACCTGGAGAGAAGACCCCTGTGTACTACTACTGGTGAAGCTGAAACACGGCGTAGTTAGGGGGGCAGGTGGCGCCGGGCAGAGGCGCTTGCCAAATGAGTTGAGTTCAATCTCTTGAATCCATGTAAAGGTGGAAGGAGAAAGCCTGACTCCACGAAGCTGGCCTCTGCCCTTCCCACGTGCACCATGATATGCACACACACACTAAAATTTAATTTTTAAAAAGTTCCTATGCTAATATCTGTGATACACTGATGTTGGCTATGAACAGAAAATTATCAGCAGGTGGCACTACAGGAAAATATATATTATCTGCGAGCAAAGCAACTTTCATTTGCTCTGCCCGTGTCCCGCGGTAGCTCTTCAAATAACTGATTAAAATCGCATTGTAGAGGGGTGGGAGATGGCTCAGTGGTTAAAGCCTTTGCCTCCAAAACAAAAGGTCCTAAGTTCAGATCCTCAGATCCCATGTAAAAATATCTGGTGGGTATGTCAGCCCACCAGCAATTCTAGCCCTGGAAGGCAGTCTGGGAATCCCCGGAGCAAGCCGGCAGCCAGATTAATCCTCAGAACTGCTCTGGGATTTAATTAGAGACCCAGGTTTTCAATAACAAGTTCTCAAGCAATATCACTCTTGAGCCTCCACAAGCACATACACTCAAGTACACACATGTAATATACCTGCACGCACACAGACCCCATATACACATACATGAAAGAAAGAAAAAATATATAGTTAATCTAGCATAGGCACTTAGAAAAACAACTAAGGACATTTTGCTGTGATGGACAGGAGCCAATCAGACATGGTACCACGGGGATGTCAGTCAACAGTTTTGCAGGTGTAGTACCCCCACGGAATGTTCTGGGCTTGACCTACCAGCATGAACCTCCGCCTTCATCTCCTTGAGGTCCTCATTCATCTGTGACTCCAGCTTGCTTATACGCCCCTGCACCTTGTCATCATCCTGCTTGGCTTTCTGTCCTTCCTCTATCTTGTCCAGTCGGGCAGCCATCTGGCTGAGCTTCTTCTCCATGCCCCTTTCACTGGCTCCCTGGGGCAAGAGAAGAATCGCCCTTGGTTATGGCAAGAGAAAGTCTGTGCTGTGCCGTAAGGCGAACATGCCTACCAGCCTCAGATGCCATTTCCTGTCCACCTTGCTGGGCCTCAACTGCTTCCTCCTCACTTTTCAACCCACCGCAACGCCATTCTCAGCAAGACCCACGCTTTCCTCAGGCATCCAAGTGTGGCAATGTAATGAAGTTCTGGCCAATGAGGTAGAAAAACGAATCCAGGTAGCAGCTTCCAGACCAAGTTAAGTATGGTTGCTACATGTCGGTCCTCCTTTCTCCTCCTGCGTCTGGGAGTCGGTCAGCGGCTGGGGCTCTAGAAGCCATTCTGGATGATGAGGAAGAGGACACTCTTGGGCTGGCAGAAAGCTAAACTAGAAGATTCTGATCACTAAGACTGATAGCTCACCGGGGCCTGAAAGAAAGGTGAGCTTCTGTCTTGCTAAAGCCAGTGAAAGGGGCGTGGCTGGGGCTTATGGCTGGTGGCTGAGCCTGTCTGCATGTAAGAATCACATAAAAATCAAAAGCTCTATGTCCGCGAATGTATGAGGATGAGCCATGGAGGAACACGGAGTAGCTCCGAGAAAAGTGTGGGGTTTTCCTTTCTTTCCATTCCACTGGGCCTGCTCTGGATGCCTGGGGCATACTGCTTAGTCCTCCGTGGCTAGAACTGTAGCACTCAGCACCTAGCACTCCGTGGCCAGGGCCATAGCACCAAGCACCCAGCACTCCATGCCCAGGACTGTAGCACCCAGCACCCAGCACTCCATGCCCAGGACTGTAGCACCCAGCACCTAGCACTCCATGGCCAGGGCCATAGCACCAAGCACCCAGCACTCCATGCCCAGGACTGTAGCATCCAGCACCTAGCACTCTGTGGCCAGGGCCATAGCACCAAGCACCCAGCACTCCATGACCAGGGCTGTAGCACCCAGCACCTAGCACTCCATGGCCAAGGCTGTAGCATCCAGCACCTAGCACTCCATGGTCAAGGCTACAACACCCAGCACCTAGCACTCCATAGCCAGGGCTGTAGCACCCAGCACCTAGCACTCCATGGCCAGGACTATAACACCCAACACCTAGCCTTCCCTGACCAGCACTGTAACACCCAGCACCCAGCACTCTGTGGCCAGGGCTGTAGCACCCAGCACCTGCCTTCCCTGGCCAGGACTGTAGCCTCCAGTCCCATGGCCGACAAGGTCCTGAGAGCGTGGTCTGAGCTCCGCAGCTCAGCAGTGGGAAGAGCAGCCAGACATGCAAAGTGCGCTGCCGTTTCTGCTGCACCCGAGCCCCGCAGGAGGAAGCGGTCAAGGAAGGAACAGATGAGAAGCTGTTCTACTCTACGGCCAGAACCAGCAGGACATGCTTGCCTGTGTCGCTTTGCAAATGACAAATGCAAAACCTTCTCGATGGTTTTTTTTTTTTTAGCAGTTCTGCAAACCTTAGCTCTGTGAGATGGGGTGAAAGCGATAGATGGGGGGCAGATTTCACTGCTTTCTGGGAGAATGCATGGCGCAGCTATGCAACGCGAGGAAAAGCAACGTCAGGCCACGACATGAAAAGAAACCAGGATGGAGCTGGCAACAGTGCGTCAGATTTAAAATGCTTGATGGATAGTTTGGGTCACTCAGGTCTCCAGTTAAAGTTATTCTGACCCAAAGTTCTGAAAATTTTGTGTGGTCTTCATTAAGCAAAGCAAGTCAACGTGTTCCGCTCTTGTAAAGAAAACTAAGAATGGTTGATGAGATAGCTCGGCACCTGCGCACACACCAGAAACCTGAGGTGACCCTCAGAAGCCCACGTGGGTAAGAACTGACTTCTGAAAGCTGTCCTCCATCCACCGAGGTTCCCTCTCTCTTTCTCTTCCTCCTTCCCTTTCAAATAAATACATACAATATTAAAGAAAAAAGAACACAAAGATCCAAGGCTGGGGGTAGAGCGTGGGGATGGAGCCCAAGCTTAGTATCCTTGAGGCCTTGAATTTTATCTGAGGAGGGAGGAGAGAGAGAAGGGAGGGAGGGAAGGGGAAGAGAAGAAGTAAAGAGCCTAGATAGGAAAGGGAAGGGGTAAGGGGGAACAAAGGGGAAGGAAAAGGAAGGGAAGGGAAGGAAGAACATGAATCTTGAAAATGGACTGGGAGGCAGAAAATGGCAGAGGAAAGTAGTGACGTAGCTGCAAATGCGGAAACACCCCCCAACCTCCCTGCTGCTCTGGCAGTTCTCGGTACCTACACTGTTTTCCTTCACGACCACGGAAAGCTGGTCTATTTTCTCCAAGAGCTCTTTCTCTATCCGTTCTTGCTCCTGCTGCAGCCAGCTCCGTGCAGACAGGATCTGGTGGCTGAGCTCCTCCACGGTCCCCTTAAACCTGGAAAAGGAAACAGATGGGACGCGTGCTGCACGCAGAACAATGTTTAAGGGGCTCTAAGCAACATTAAGCTCATGTTTATCTCTTCTGAGAGTCACGCAGGATGCAAAGTCAGAGTCAGGGTGGGGACATAGGACAGAAAGACACCAGGTAGGGCTCTGGCGGTAGAGGTGGCAGGAACATGGTGCTGGGTCAGATACCAATCTTTGCAGTCCTGAGCATCCTTCGTGCCCCAGAACAAGGGACAGAGCATCCTTCACCCCCTCCCAGAATGCCCATCTTCTCTGGGTTCCTCCTCTTTGCCCCTTGTATCTTCCAGAACTGAAGACTCACACACTCTCTCTCTCTGTCTCTCTGTCTCTCCCCCCCCCCTTTCTCTCTCCTGTCCTCTAAATTGTTTAGATTAGGAACAATGCCAGTTTAGATTAGGAACAATGAGCTAGTTTATGTTGGTGCATGCGTAATCCCAGCATTGAGAGGCAGAAGCAGGAGGTCAGAGGTTTAGGTTATTCTGGGCTGTAGAGTTGAGTTTGGAGCCAACCCAGGGTATACGAGATGCTGTCTCAAAACAATGACAAAAAAAATCAGAAGGAAAAGTGCAGTGTTCCATTCCTCCAGCAGTCTGCCTTTCCAGATTTCTTACAAACAACGACCAGCACATACGGTCTCCCTCAATTGCTTTGTCATAGTTTATTCATATAGTGACAGAGCAGAACAATACGTATAGATATGTATGGATGCATAGCAGACATAGACATGCGATTTAAATAAGAACATGAACCATTTGAGTAAAGTCAACAGCTGTTCTCAATATCTGTTTTTATTCTTTTATGTAAAAGAAAAAAAAACCCTTTCAAATGTCAGTGGAGCACATGGCTGCTAGCTTCCCTTGCAGCTAGTTCATGCAATGATATCTTCGTGGCTAATTTGTAGTCACCTAAGACACACCAAGGGAACATATCTGTGTTTTCAGGGAGATTTCATGGAGAAGCCCCAACCCCTGAAGGTATCCTCCCATGGACCAAAATCCTAGACTGGATAAAAGGAGAGAAACAGTATCTACCTCTCTTCCTGACGGTGGATACAATGTAACCAGACACTTCATGTTCCCCTCACACTGCCCATCCTTGCAGGGTCTCCTGAAGCCCTGAGCCAAAATATAACCTCCTGTCCCTTAGTTGCTTTTGTCCTACACTTGGTCACAGCAATAAGAAGTGTAACTAGTATCAAGAGAACCTGCCTCAAAATAAGTGTAGAACGATTGAGGAAGAAAACCAATGTCACCCTCAGGCTTCCAACAGAAAGGTGCACACGCATGCATACAGACCTCCACACCAGCAAGCATGAATACACACATGCACACATACCACATACACATATATGCATAAACAAAGAAGAACCTGAGTTCAGGTCCCAGGTCCCACGTTAAAAAAAAAAAAAAAAAAAAAAAAGTGCAAGGCCAAAATGGCAGCCTGTATCTCTGACCCTGGTGGGCAGAGCCTGAGAAATTCCAGAGGGAAAGCAAAAACTAGGTACAAGCAATCCAAGATGATTCCTGAAGTCACCCTTGGTCCCCCACAGGGACATGCAGTGCCCTCTGTGTACACACACACACACACACACACACACACACACTAAATAAATAAATACAAAATAAAAATAAAAATAAAAGCAGTGATTCAAAGGGAAAACAAGAATATAAAGGTGAACTTTTCCTTTTAGCTCTTGTGATGTTTTCACCTTGGGCAATGTATTAAAAACAAGAGGGGAAAAATGTGAATTTCACGAACCTAGAAAGAACTTCAGCCAAATATGTTATGATGTAATGACTTACTTAGTGTCCAAGAGCTGGAGCTGGTGGCTGCTGTCCCTGTGGGATATCTTCAGCTTAGTGCTCTGCTCTGATATGGACAAATCCACTCTGTTCAACAGCTGAGAAATCTGGAAGACGAGACACGATTATGAATGCTGCACTCGGGCTGGAGAGATGACTCAGAGCTTAAGACTCTGCCTCACAAGCAGAAGGACCTGAGTTCAGATCCCACATAAAAATGCCAGGTCCTGGGCTGGAGAGGTGGCTCAGGGGTTAAGCCTCCACCTTGCAGGCGGAAGGTCCTGAGTTCGGTTCCCAGATCCCACGTATAGACGCCAGGCGGAAGCGGGGCGGCCTGCGGTTCTGGTCCTGGTAGGGCGGAGCCTGTGAATCCGGGCAGAAGGAGGTGGAGGCGTCCACGGCGGTTCGCAAATTCGTCCGTGGTTCTACACACACACACACACACACACACACACACACACACACACAGACACATACGCGTGCGCACATACACACACATATGCACATAGTTGAATAAATAATTTAAAAAAAAATGCCAGGTCCTGGAAATGGTGGAGGCCAGTACTTCCGGCTCTGCAAGGTGGAGTCTGGGAAATCCCAGAGGGAAGCAAAAAGGAGGTAGAAGCAATCCAGGATGATTCCTGAAGTCACCCTTGAGCAAAATTAATTAATTAATTAAATGTAAATCATGATAACTCGTCAGACACCATTTCAGAGCATGTAGTATGTGTTCTGCTGGTCGGGGAGGTGAAGATGCACACTCCAACCTCTTGCAAGTGTTCGCTTCCTCTTTCTACTCCTGCTTTATCTTTCTGCCTTTTTCATGTATGTATGTATGAGGTGTGTGCATGTGTATATGTGCGTCTGCATGTGAGTGTATGCGTGCAGGTGTGTTACACGAGTGCACTTGAGTGTGTGTGCCTGTGGAGCTTCAAAGGTGACATCAGTTATCATCCTCGATCACTTTTCTACCTTGTGAGCCTGGGTCTCTAATTTAACCAATAGAGCTGGTCCAGCTGCCAGCTTTCTCTGGGGATTCCCAGGCTTTGCCTTCCAAGGCTAGACCTAAAGGCAGGTTTCCACATCTGCCCAGCACTTTTACATGGGTTCTGGGGATCCGAACTCAGGTCCTTTTGCTTGTGTAGCAAAGGCTTTAATTACTGAGCTATTTCCCCAGCTTGCCTGCCCCCGATTTTCCTTCTTACACAGACAGACAGACAGACAGGCGGAAAGGAAGAAATGTCGGAAATGAAGACAAGGAGCACCACTAACACATTCACCGTGAACAGCTCTATAATGTGTGAGCCCAGCTCCTGCCTGGGACCAGCCGTCCACCAGCTGGCACAGAGCATGTTGTCCTTGCCTTGGGATGCCACTGGAGCAGTGGCTCTGGCCGCAGAGGACAGATTCTTACTGTTTACAAAAGGCATCCTGTCTCCTGCACCTCCACTTCAAGTCAGCAGCAAAGACTATCAGTGGGCCACACCCCTCCACTCCTTTCTAACCAGCCTGCTTGTGTCTGCCTGCCTGTCTGTCTGCCTGCCTGTCTGTCTGCCTGTCTGCCTGTCTGTCTGCCTGTCTGCCCGCCTGCTTGTCTGCCTGTCTGCCTGCCTGTCTGTTTGCCTGCCTGTCTGCCTGTCTGTCTGCCTGCCCGCCTGCCTGTCTGTCTGCCCACCAGTCTGCCTGCCTGTCTGCCTGCCTGTCTGTCTGTCTGCCTGTCTGTCTGCCCACATGTCTGTTCCAGATGGACTCTTATGTATTCCAGGCTGGCCTTGAACTCCAGGCATAGACAAGGATGGTCCTGACCCGATCCTCTTGCCTCCTCCTCCCAAGCTCCCAAGCCCAGCTGCCTTCTTTATGTTTTGTTTTGTTTTTACTAAAATTTAACATACAAGTAGTCTTTTGTAAATGTTCACTTTTTTTTTTTTAAAGAAGGGGGTTAGAGAGATGGCTCAGGGGTTAGGATTCTGCCTCGCAAGCAGAGGGTTTTGAGCCCAGATCCCAAGTCCCATGTAAAAACACAGGCACCAGGCAGAAACAGCTGAGGCCTGCACTTTAGGCTGTGGTGGGCAGAGCCTGGGAAATCCCAGAGGGAAGCAAAAAGGGGGTAGAAGCAATCCAGGATGATTCCTGAAGTTACCCTTGGTGCTCCACAAGGACACATGTGCCCTCTGACATACACACACACACACACACACACACACAAATAATAACAGTGAAAATATAATAAAATAGAAAAGAAGTATGGATTGTGGATTCTGTGTTCTGGGCTCTCAAGGAGCTTCCATCTATATTCTGTGTAACAATCAATCCATTTCACTCAAACTCCCATACACTAACCCATCAGGGGACTAGACCTAGGGCCTCGCGCATCCCACAAGCTCCCACATGCTAACCCATTGGGGGACTAGACCTAAGGTCTCACGGATCCCACAGACGTGCTCCACCCTGGAGCTGTGTGCCAGCCTTCTTCCTACTTTTTATTCTGAGACTTGGTCCTAAATTTTCAGGCTGGTCTTGACCTTGTGATCCACCAGCCTCAGTCTCTCAAGTAGCTAAGACATAGGCCTATGACACCAACTCACTCAAAGAACGAGGGGGAGAAGGGAAAAGAGGAAGAGGGGGAAAGGAAGAGAAGGAGGAAGAGGAAAGAAAGAAGATAGGTCTGTCTTTTGATCCTTTAGCCGATTGTTTTGTAACATCCGTCTTATCACATAAGAAGTTCCAAGTTCTGTTGAAGGCAGCTAAGGAGCAAGTATTTCAATCCAGCCAGTTATCTGCCTGCCTTTACTTTTCTAGAATAACTTCTCATTAAATGTAGAATAAAAAGTCAATCTTGGGAGATGAGCCCTGTTATGACAAAGTTCAGCTTATTAAGTGACCAATGAATAACTCCCCCCCAAAAGAAAAAAACCCTGAAATGTCCAGAGTTTGGCTTTGTGACCCCTATTTGTGAATTTCGAGGTAAAACACCCTAAAGTTGCCCTTGGTTTGGGTCTGCGTGTCTCCCCGTCCCTCCTTCTCCCTCCCCCCCAGGACAAGCAGCTTATAAGAGAATGTCAGGTGTGTGAAAGGTCGCTTTGGAGGGATGACGTGGAATTTCTGGGACAGACTGTTTTCTAGTACAGGGAAGGAATCTTCACAACTAGCACAGTACTGAAAATTCTGTGAGATTTGGTCACCAGACTCGTGAAGGACCCTTCTGGCGAGATGCAGGACAGGAAGTAAAGGGCAAGATGTTTATGGTTTGCAGAAACCCAGGCTGGGGGCCCCTCGGGGACTTCCCAGCTAGGGACCCCCCCCAGCCAGTGTCCCCTGCAGGAGATCACCCACACCGAGTCATGCTCAGGGGAGAACAGACAGTCCCACCTGTCCTTCTGCATCCTTGATCTTCGTTTCCAAGACCAGCTTGGCGGCCTGTTGCTCTTTGTTCAAGTGCTGGAGGCCTTCGTAGGTCGTCTTGTGCTCCGCCGAGAGTCTCGCTATACTGGCGTCGCATCTGTCCGGGCGACCACAGGGTTACTCTTATGAACTTCAAAAGCATGGGCAGTGCTGTCTACAAAATACTAGAAGGGGCTGGTGAGCTAGCTCGGCAGGTAAGGCACCTGCTCCCAAACCTGCAGACCTGAGTTCAATCCCCAGAGACCCATGAGACACCTCTCTCTCTATATATATATATATATGTGTGTGTGTGTGTGTGTGTGTGTGTGTGTGTGTGTGTGTGTTTCTGTCTCTCTGTCTCTGTCTCTCTGTTGTTCTCTGTTTTTGTCTCTCTCTGTGTCTCTGTCTCTCTCTCTGTCTCTCTCCCATAAATAAAATAAATGCTATAAAGCACAGAGCCCTCCTCAGAAATCACACTAGCAATCATGCTATTTTAAATACACTTCTGTTATTACCGGGTGTGTGCACGTGTGCACGAGCGTGCGTACAGGTACAGATGGAGGTCAGAGGGCAGTTTTGCGGTCAGCTGTCGCTGTCCACCTTTCTATGGGTTGCTGAGATCGGCTTGTGTCCGCAGGTCTACGTGGCAAAGCACTTGATTCTGCTGACTTTTTTCACAGTCCCTCGCTCATGCCTTTGAACAGAGGGTCAAGCAGACGCAGGAACTGCCCGTGACTACGTGCCAGGATGGAGCAAGAACTGCTCCAGGAAAAGCAAGGAAGTCTATGCAGTGTATATGATGGCTAATGTTCATGCAATTTACAATCTCCATGGAAACCAATGTCTGGGTGTATCTGTGAGGGACGGCGCTCTAGACAGGCTCGCCGGGTGGGAAGACCCATCCTAAATGTGAGCAGCACGTTCCAAGGCCCGGCTCGCGGCACTGACTATAAAGGAGAAAGGAAGCTGAGCATTCATCTCTCCGTTTCCTGACTACGGACACAACGTGAACCCTGGGGCTCGGCGGCCAGTCAGCAGAATCAGCAAACTCTGGTTTCAGTGAGGGACTCTCTCAAAAAACAAGGTAGAGGGGCTGGAGAGGTGGCTCAGGGGTTAAGCCTCTGCCTTGCAGGCGGAAGGTCCTGAGTTCAGTTCCCAGAGCCCATGTATAGACGCCAGGCAGAAGCGGGGGCGGCCTGCGCTTCTGGTCCTGGTAGGGCGGAGCCTGTGAATCCCAGGGCAGAAGGAGGTGGAAGCGTCCATGGTGGTTCCCAAATTTACCTGTGGTTCTACACACACACACACACACACACACACACACACACACACACATGAGCGCACACACATACACGCACAATTGAATAAATAATAAATAAATAAATAACAAGGCAGAGAAAAACAAAGGATGACATGGACATTGACCTCTGACCTCTGCATGTCCACGCACAGGTGTGTATACTTCCACACACACATGCACAGGTGCCCCCACACACACACATGTACACACACACACGTACACAATTCGCATGCTCATAGCAGAATATTATAGCAGCCAAAAATTAGAAACAGCCCAGACACTGGATTAGTGAAAACGGTGTCGTGCACAGTGGGGGGCTGAACCACAGGATGCAAGGGGCAAAGTATTGATCCATGTGCATGGATGAGCCAGGGCCACGTACGGTATGGCTCTGCTTACATAAAACATCCAGAGGGGGCAAGTCCATAGAGACAGAGAGCATTTGGTGGGTACCAAGGATGGGGATTGGAGTGTGGCTGCAAAAGACGTAATGTCTTTTGCATAAATGCTCCAAAATAAATTATGATTGTAAAAATTCTAAAAAATACTGAGTGGGCTGGAGAGATGGCTCTGGGGTTAAAACTTTGCCTCGTTACAAAAGGTCTTGAGTTCGGATCCCAGGTCCCACATAAAAAGCCAGGTAGAAACAATCCCACGCTTCCAGTCCTGGTGGATGGAGCCTGGGAAACCCAGAGCAAAGCAAGGAGGAGGTAGAAGCAATCCAGGATGATTCCTGAAGTCACCTTTGGTTCTCCACAAGGACACTCATGTGCCCTCTGATACACACACACACATATGCACACATGCACGCATGTACACGTAAAATAAATAAATAAGGGCTGGAGAGGTGGCTCAGGGGTTAAGCCTCTGCCTTGCAGGCAGAAGGTCCTGAGTTCGGATCCCAGATCCCACGTATAGATGCCAGGTGGAAGCGGGGGCGGCCTGCGCTTCTTGTCGTAGTGGGGCGGAGCCTGTGAATCCCGGGGCAAAGTAGACAAGAAGGAGGTGGAGGTGGTCCATGGTGGTTCCCAAATTTGTCCGTGGTTCTACACACACACAGACACACAAATGCACGCACACATACATACGCACACATGCACAATTGAATAAATAATAATAAAAAAAATAAAAAATAAATAAGTAAAATTTAAACCCCACTGAGTTACAAAGAGGTGATTTACAGGCTATGTGAATTACATATCACTAAAGCTTCTTATAAGGGGCAAAAGAAAAGAGAGAGACAGAGGCAGAGGGGCAGAGAGAGAGAGAGGAGATGGAACAGAGAGAGCACTTTGTGTCTCTGTTGGGGGTGTGTTTACACTGTGCCCTCCACATCTTGGCACATATGTGTTTTCTCCAGTGCTCGGTCACTGCACACTCTGCTCATGGAAGAAAGAAGTGGCCATCGAGTCTTGGAAAAATATAGAGCATGTGCCAGATATAGGACCAAACATTGCAGCAGGACTCCGAACGCTGCCCTTGAGCCTTCCTTGGGAAGAACTAGAACACCCTTTAGCCAAATCCTATTCAGGGGACACAGTCTGAGTGGAACAAATGTCCCTCGCTTCTGAGGGAAGCATGCTGGTGCCCCGAACTAGACCACGGGAAAAACCGGGCGACGAGCGTTGACACCATCCAGTCTGAAGCAAAGTGGCCCAGCAGCCCAGCCCCTCAGTGCCCTCGCTGGAAAAGCTCATTCTTCTCTGATGTAATTACACAATCAAGAAATCAAGAAAATGCAAGAAAGCCGAAATTTTGCCCAAGAGTGTTTATCTCACATGAATTCATTTCAACAAAGTCTCATCAGCTTTCCAAGAGAAAGACGGATATAGCCACACAACAATCCAAAAATATCGGGTGTTCATAACCACCCAAGGCTTGGGTGGCTTTAGAATAAAAGCATTTGTTACGGGGGGAGGACCGAGTGGGATAGAGAAGTGGGTAGGAAGCTGATAAAGAATGGAAGGCTGCTAAAGGCATCTTGAGAGAAGTCCTGCTGAGGCTTGCGGACCCAACAGGATGACGTCATTGTTCTGGATGACGTCATTGCTTTGGATGATGTCATTGCTCAGGCTTTTCCCTAAGGGGACAGCAGTTGCCCCCTCCCTCCCACAAGGCATACAGATGGTCTCTTCTCTCTCTCTCTCTCTCTCTCTCTCTCTCTCTCTCTCTCTCTCTCTCTCTCCATGTGCCCCTGGGGGCCAGGAAGACCCTCAGTTTTCCCTCACATCCCCCCCTCCTTCAATCCTTCCAACTCCCTACTGCATCACAGAACTGGTCATTCTTTCAAGCCAAACTCCACAAACGAGATCCAGGATGGTTCAGTTCAGACACAGTGGTGTTTTCTAGACCATTCATTCATCCAAATCATCACGTGTCGGGTAGCTACTGCTCCAAGCATTTGGTTGCAGGCGTGGAAGACACTCATCTACTCCCCATGGCAGAAGGAAGGTAATGGAAAGACTCGGAGGAGCTGAAGGGCTGGGAGCAGAGTCGGGGACATCAGGAAATATTCGCAGACATTTGAGTGCATTTAAAAGACAGGGATGAAGTTAGCTCAGGAAGTGGAAAGACAAGCTCGCTGCAAGAAGAGTGTGAAGAAATCTGGGTGCACTGGGACATTAGCAGGTGACTGGCAGGTGCAGGGCAAAGGCAGTGAGGTGAGGCGGTCAGCGGAGTCACAAAGGAGACCAGAACCCACCTGGTGGGAGGAGGAGATGACAGAAGGGCCATGCCTGAGGCCTGGTGCTTGGGAGGCACAAGCCTGCATTTAAAGCCCAAGGGGCAGGAAGTCCCTGTCTTAAAGCACAAAAGAACAAAAAGATAACCACGAGGGGAGCGAGGTCACCGTCCTTCCTTCAACCCACACAGCCTCAAGCACACGTCGCCCATTGAAGGAGGCGCTAAGTGGGGGTCTGTATACTACATACACCCTAATGATGCCCCGGCTGCTGTGCGTCTCTGTTTTCTTCCGAGCCCCCATCTGAGCAGAACACGCTCCCTGACCCCACAGGCTGGTTCAAAGTGCTCACAGCGCCCAAGCAGCTGCACATTCCTGAGCCCGAGTCAGGAACAGCAGAGGCACGAGAGGCCCCCGTGTGACCCGAGGACTCCATCCTGCCAGCTGAACCCTGGGCACCGCCCTCGCCCAGCTTCTCTGGCATCAAAGTGTGCAGGGAGGTTGGAACCTTGTCTCAAGTGCAGATTCCAGTCAGCGGCTGCAAGGCGACCCCTCCAGCCCTCCGTGAGATCTCAGGTGATGTTGAGGCTGTGGGTTTGTGGAACTCACTCGGGTTAGAGAGAAACCCGGGCTCTGCTGAGGGGAAAGAGTTCTTCCCATTTCCAGCCTGTGGGGCTGGACAGAAAGCTCAGCTGAGGCTCAGGGAGAGACGCTGTCTCCAAAGACAAGACGGATGGGACTGGAGAGATGGCGCAGGGATCAAGCAAAAAGACCTGAGTTCAGATCCCCACATCCCATGTAAAAATGCCAGGTGGATACGGTGGTGGTCTGCAATTCCAGCCCTGGAAGGCGGAGCCTGGGAAACCCCAGAGCAAAGAGTAAGGAGGTAGAGCAATCCAGGATGATTCTAGATGTCACCCTTGAGCCTCCACAGGCAGGCACACACACACACACACACTTCCAGCTTATCGCAAACCAATACTTTCAGAAAATAAAATCAGAATTAGTTATCAGGAGGCAGAAAGCCACAAGGCATTCAGAGTCCACCTTCAACTCAGGAAGCACAGTACCTCCCTCGAAGACGCTGCCCGTCTCAGGCTCACCAGGCATCGCAGCACGCTAGCAACCAGGTCTGCCTTCTCCCGTGAGATTTGAAGGTTAAGGCATCGAGGGGTAATGTGAAAAGAACGCAAGGAACCCGAGGGGGGCTTCCCAGCATGCTCCGCACTCGATGGGAGCACAGGACACGGGCCTGGAAGACCCCAGGCTTCAACGCCCCACTTGTGGTGAGGGTCGTCCTGACTGCCGGCCCCCACGGGATCCAGTCACAGAGGACATGTCCGTCTGGGCGTGTCTATGACGGTGCTTCTCCGGGGTTTGAATGAGGTGGGGAGACCCGCCTTCGAATGTGGGCGGCACCATTCCTAGCCGGGATGAAAAGCAGAAAGCGAGCTGAGCACCAAGGTCCGTCTCTCTGCACCCCCCACTATGGGTGACACGTGACCGGGTGTCGTGAGGGCCTGCTTCCTCGCTGCCCCCCCATGATGGACCCTCGCGCTGAGCCAACAAACAAACAACAAACAAACAAACAAACAAACTAAATAAATAAATAAATAAAACCTTCCTTCCGGAAGCTGCTCTTACCCAGCACTTTGGGGAGCGAGGGAAATGTGACCAGTGCACCTACCTTGCCACCCTTCCTCGGAGGTCGCCCAAGCCAGAGAGCTGACGCATCTCCAGCGTCTTTAAGGCAGAATTAGTTCCGTAGCTAATGTTGTCCCGGGCACGGATCTGCTCCTGGAGAACCTAGGGGCACAAAGACCACGGGGGTCACCGGCAAGTTCGCGGGTGGCCACGCAAAGCCGACCATGTGGGGTGATTGGCAAGTTCACGGGTGACCACATGGCCTTCACCTTTCAGCAAAGAACAAGAATACTCATCTTGCTTTGTCATAAGCAGTTCCTTGTTTCCTCTGTGGTAATATCTGAGGATCAAGAGGTATAGAGATTTCATTGCCAACCAGGTTCCTTATTAACTTAACAGAAACTCAGTTTTTGTATTTTTAGTATCTTTTCTTGGCATTAACAATTTTTCCTTTTTAATTCATGTGTGCGCGTTAACAGATTTTTTCCTTTTTAATTCATGTGTGCACGCACACTGAGTTGTGTGTGTGTGTGTGTGTGTGTGTGTGTGTGTGTGTGTGTACAATAGGGCATTTGAGTTTGTGTGCCTATGGAGTCCAAAGGGTGACCTCAGGAATCATCCTGGATTGTTCTGCCTCTTTACTGGTTTGCTCTGAGGTTTCCAAGCTCCACCTTCTGGGGTCAGAATGACAGAAATCAGGAAAGTACTTTGTGCTTCCCTTCTTGGAAACTAGAGAAGGACTGCTCTGGATCCACAGACCCTACATGTGTCTGAAATATAACCTGTGCATTGTATTGAAAATGGACCTGTCGCTGGAAACAGGCTTGAAACTGAGAGACCCATTGTTTCCTCCAGCTTTTTCTCAATGAACCTGCTCTATGAAGAAGAACACAAACTGGTTATGATAACCTGTGAATGGCAGAACGTTAGTCACCAGAGCACATCCCGGCAGGAAGACTTCAGATCTGACTAATCCAGCTTTGGCTCGCTCCCACTGACGAGAAGGCGCCGACGAGCTCACACGTCTCCCTCTTAATAGGAGCCACACATATCAGATGCAGTTCATAAAAAGAAACCCACAGGCTTTCTTTGATTAAAAAATGTTTTTGTATACATGTGTCTTACGTGGCACAGATGAAGGGGTCAAAGGACAACTTGTGGGATCTGCACCTCTCCTTCCACCAGGTGGGCTCTGGGGATCAATCTCAAAGTCCTCAGTCAGTGGCAAGCACCGGCACCAGCCATCTTGCCAGCCGCACTTACACTTTCTGCACAGATTCCTTCAAATAAGGTAGAAGGCAAGTACTGGTCTATAACAGAGTCCTGTCTAGAAAACCATAGCTGTAGAACAGGTCTAGAAAGAGGACATTGTACTGAGTACGAGGCAAACAAAGATCATAACCGGCGTTGTCAAGCAGTGTTGCTAACCAGTGCTGCTAAGCAAGGGTTACAACTGGTGTTACTAAGCAGGAGTTATCATTGGTGTTACTAAGCAGGGGTCTTTCTTGACAGTTGCTTGGATTATTATTCAAAGCCTATGTAAAGAAACTGGAAAAAAAATCCACAAAAGAGGTGATTAAAATCATGTGCTTAAATACCACATTCTAACTTTTTTAGCAACAGAAGAAATTGGGAAAAGGATGAATTCCATTTTTTATTTATCTGTTGTCTTTTTGTTTTGCAACACTGAAGAGTGAACCCAGCCCCTTAAATGTACAAAGCACATACACTACTCCTCAGCTATATACCTGGCCCAAGTTTATGTTTTAAAGAGATATCATATGATCTTCATTTATTACAGCTTATTTAGTGAAGTGTTTGCTGTGTAGGTGTAAAGACCCGAGTTTGATCTTCTGTAGCCAAGTAAGTGTGGAGGTACGTCGGGCATGTGCTACAAGCGCCTTTACCCATGGGTCACCCTGTCTGCTGGAAGCATGTTTATCTTACAGACGTGACTGGGCATTTGACAGGGACATTCCTGGTCACTCCCTGGTGTGCAGCTATGCTCATACATGCACACACATATGTTCTAAAGTGGAGAGCACCCACATGCTCATGCATGTGCTTCTATGCTCACACATAGGCACACATATATTCACATGCATATACATGGCTACACAATGCAAACACATGCACTCATACATGTACATACATGCATGCACACGCATGTTCACATGTGTATACACATGCTCACATATATGCATACACATGCACAGATGCTCACATTCATGTATACATATGCTCTCCCACCCATATGCACATGTGTACTTACATGCATGTGCACACACACGCTAACAAGTACACACACATACACGCAAATTCTTCTGAAATAAAAAAAACAAGAGTTTTAACTTAGGATCCTCAGAAGCACCTGGAAAATGAAAAGGCGCAACTGGAGACGCTGGCAAGCGCATTCATGACATTCAGCACTTTTGCTTCAGTAACTCGAAAAATAGCAAGAATGTGCACACAAAGATGCCTTCCCAGCAGGACTGTTGCGCAGCTGCATTATGATGCAGGCACCAGGAGAGCTTCTAAAACAAGGGAAAATGCGCACAGCCCAAAACCGAGCAAGAAGAAGGGGTGCAAAGTACACGCACAGGTAGCTCCAGCTGTGCACTGAGAACCCTGGCAAGGACCGGAACAGCACCATTGGGCTGATCTCTGGTGGCTAAGTCCTCTTTTCTGAATTCGCCACAACGGGCATACATCACTTCATAATTAGAAAAAAAGACAGTAGCTTTTTTTTTTTAAATGCTTAGAAATAAGCAGAATCCATTTAATTTCTAGAATTCTTTTGCAGATGAATAAGCTATTGTGCTGCAGAAGCAAGTGCTTTGAAGAGCACAGAAAAGAAACGGCTCTGATCTCCACGGCACCCACATCTAATGGTTGTGTGAAAGCAGAAGGCACCACGGAGCTCATTAAAGTCATTCTAGAACAAAGCCTTTGAAAGCAGGAAAGGTGAGAGCGAGCCCTCATTGGCCGCTCTGGAACAGTCCAGAAGGAACGCTATCACCAAGGCGCATTTGCTTCAGGAAAGGTACTTTGCGAGCAAATCACTAACTGTCCTTCATTAGCTCCAAGTACTGTACTTGCTTTCCTGGTACGGTACATGCAGAGTACCGGAGTAGCTTTAGAACTGCCACAGGAAGACTAGAGTGCTTATACACCCAGCCAAGTCCAAACACTAAAGGTGGGTAGGTGAAGCGACTTGTGGTTAAAGGTGCTTGTAGCACAAACCTGACAACCTGAGTTCAATCCCTAGAATCCTCAGCAGGAGAAAACCAACTCCACAAGGCTTGTCCTCTGACCTCCGAATGCACCCTCACAAAACCAGCTTTCTCTCTCTCTAATTATTTCTCTCAGATAATAATAACAATAATATCCTTCTGCCCCGGAGGCCCCGGATCAGGGCGGACTCCCTGCTCCTCAGGAGGTGACCTTCAATATCAATCAGGATGCAGCCAAGGGCCGTGCAGGAACAGCAAAACTGAAAACAACAACAAACCATAATTCACAACACCAAAGACCCTACATTAATCATCTGGAACCAGATCAGCCAAATCTCTCCCCATCCTAAAGCTCGGGGAACCTTCCGGAAGAGGGGGCGGCAAGATTGTAAGAGCCTAAAGATGAGGAGGAGCAACGATATGCAAGATACTCCACACAAGTTAGGGCCGCAGTAGCCATAGTCAGACTTTGCATGACCTGCATGGTGACTGACATGCCGATGACCCCCCAGGGTCTAGCATGGATCATAGGCAGTGGGGTTCTTAGAGGCAAGGGATTAACAGTCATGGTGGTGTTCCCATGCTGGCGGGGAGCCCAGGAAAGGAGTTCTTACACCTCACTAGGGAGGAGGACTCAGAGGGAGGCTTGGCATTCACACAAGAGGATGCTTTGGGGGGGAGGCACTGGGAGAAGGGGAGGGAAAGGGGTGAGGGAAGGAGAAGGGGGGAGAGTGCAGAGGAAACTGGGGGAGTGGAGGGAGGGGGAGGACCGGGGTACCTATTGAACTTGTATGACTGGGGAAAAAATAAAATAAAAAATTAATAATAATAATAATCATGCTTCCTGCTTACAAGACAATGGCCACCTTGCAAAGGAGGCGGACAGAACGGTCCTTTGCTGAAATATTAATCTAGCTGGAAGCTCCACAGGGAAAATGACTCCTAATGTTTTACTCACGGATGCATCCCCAGCTCCAAGAATATGAATGAACGGATTCAATTCTTTTGCTCGAAATCAAGTAAAGGATCAGGTGTCACGGTGTGCACGCCTGGAACTCCAGCTGCCCAGGAGGCTGTGTGTTCGAGACCAGCCTGGGCCACACCGTGAGAGCCCCCAGCTCGAAAACAGAAACACCAAGTAAAAACAAACAATACTGTTGCGCTTTGCCTGTGTGCTGCAGATAAACTCATAGCTAAAGCACTTACGGTTTTATTTTTTCTTATGATGCTTAGTTCCAGCTTGGCAGGAGAGTTCCTCCCAACATTCGGAGCCAAAGGAACGGGCCACGCTATATCCACAGGGATTGCTAGAGAGGGGCAAACTTCACTATAGACAGCATGTCTGCCTAAGTCTGAAAACTACTGAACTGGTTCTCTCCATCTTCTCCGCCTGCCAGAGAGTGGTCCCACCCACTGAGGGCTGGGCCTTCCCCCATCAATCAATCTCCTGCAGGCTTGCTCAGGGCCTTGCCTCAACTGCTAACTTCACCAATGTGTTCAGTGCTTGGCCTTCCATTGTCAAGCTGACACCTATCTACCCGACTAGCACAAAACAATAGCAAACACCACGCGCACTAGGCTGCAGCTTCTATCCCCAGACCCCAGGCTTCCTAGCCCAGAATTCAAGGCTTCTGAGCTGACCCCTTCCGGAAGCTGCGACATTCCGGGTCCTCTCTGTTCCTTGTGCTTGAAGCCATTTCCGTCTCCCTAACACGGGCCCCTCTGTCACCTCACTTCAGCTTGCTTGGCCTGTTATAATAACAGCTTCAATGTACATGTTGCCAAAACCAAGCAATACAACACCACTTCCTTTCTAAAAAGGCCCACAGACTCTCACCCCATTGTCTTATGGAAACACTGATGTAAGCTACCGTTGCCTTGGTTACCGAGCTTCTGCCACTGCCCGCACTCCCACGAGAGCACGGAGTAGGGCAAACCCTACTAACCACCACCCCAGGGCTCGTGACAGTGCCCGGTTTATCCTTATAATACAGGTCCATGTTCAGGGCCTGGTCCCCAAGTCCAAGGCTCACGGGGTAACGTTGTCTCCTTGGGGAGCAGATCCCCAAAGATGAACTCAGACAGGCTGGAACAGTAGCCTAGCTGGAAGGTCGCAGTTAGCCTGCACACTTCCCAATACATTCATGACAAAAGAGCTTAAGGGAACAAGAGGGTTTTTTTTAATTACTTTGGTTTAGGATTGTTTGGTTAAAATTCTTAATCCAGTGTGGCACACCAACACCAGGGGCCGAGGGAACTGACCACACCATCTCCACAGGATGGCTGAAAGAGGGATAGTCCTTACTTGCCAGACCAGCATGTCTGGTCAAGTGTACAGAAGGATGCCGACTTCCTCAACCGGTTCCTCCATCTTAGTCACTCGGGGAACTAGCCCCGCCCACCATGGGCTGGGTCTTCCCCATCAATCAGAAAATCTCCTGCAGGCCTGCTCAGGGCTTTACTCAACGACTAATTCCTCATGACTGTGCCCAGCGCTCAGAGCCTTCAGATGCCAAGTCGACATGGGTATCTGACCATGGCAGCCTAGCACACATGAAGCTCTGGTTCCGCCCCCACCACTGCACACGGCAGGCGTGGCTGTGGCCCAGGTATGTACTTTCAGACTTGGAAAGCGAGGATCCGAAGTTCAAGGTCATCCTTGGGTACGAGTCTGAAGCCTGCCTGTGTTACAAAAGACCCTGGCTCCACAATAAAATACGAGAGACAAAGGGGACGCTAGCCCACCATTTGAAAAAACAGAACTAACCTGCACTGAAAACACGATTAACAGAATTGAAGGAATATTCGATTCTCAGATTTGGTTCCCTGTGGCGTCAGATCATGAGTTTAGAGGCCTGAGGATGCAGCTCAGCGGTAGAGCACTTGCCCAGCACTTGTAAGTGCTGGGTGCGATCCTTAGCATCCCCTGCCAATGCTATTTTAGAGTGGCAATCACCAAAATTGCCCAAATATCCCACCAAGGGATTATAAGGGGGCCAGCTGCTTAGTTGCAGGCTGGGTTTCCCTTGTCCAGTAAACACATGAAGTCCAATAGCCAGAGTTCTTATCTGGTTGGCACCAGTAGCTGTGGGCCGCACCGGGTTCCCGCCTGTCAGGCCAAGAACCTCGCACAGTCCCTGCCGCCCGCCTGACTTGGCCAGCAAACCAAGCCCAACGTTGCACATCTCCCTGAATCCTCCACTGGCCAGCTTCGAAAATGCCTGAACTGCATAGACTCGGTTCTCGTATATCAGGGCTTGATCCAGTTTCTCACGGCCCAGTAGGTCAGAGTCGAAGCTCCCAGCCGAAAGGACACGGGGAAGACTGGGAGTTAGTGTGCAGTTCCAAGCCTCTGGTTGGCCAAGCCTATTGCCTGGACCCCAAAGACAGCTAAAGCTCAAGGGGACCTGGACAAGTCAAACCACTTCCTCCAGCCCTCAGAATGACCGAGAACAGTATGTTTACACCAAAAGCAAGACCACGCACTGCTGACTGGACTTGGCTGCCGGGAACTGAGCGATGCTTATACCCAGGACAGATTGGATAATCTAGACATGCATAATTCATGGCTGACTGTATTATAACTCTCCTAAATTTATAATGATTCCGATAATCTGTGGAAAGTTTCTGAGGAATAAATAATTGACAACAGACTGTGGGCAGGGGTGAGTGTGAACAAGTCGCTCTTCTACCCGGCATTATCAAGCATCCAGTGTGGCTCGGTACCCAAGATTCATCCATTTTCACACTGGAAATTATTGATTACGAACAAATACTTACAGGGTCCAGAAAGGAAAAAGGAACCTTAGATAATGAACATTTAGTGCACCCCCTAATATGAGCTGGACACACAGGTAGGTGCTAAAAATAGAAAGTAAAATTCAGCTGTGCCTTGCAAGGGATGAACAGGCTAGGGCTGTGAAGATACATTTTAGTCTGTGGTACAGAGCCACGAGACAGACCACAGAGACTTGTGTCGACACTTTCACCAACATCCATCCTTTCCTTCACTACATCAGAAGCCTGAACCAAGCTTTGTATCTTGAGGATGGTTTTAGCTTTGGTTTTATAATGGAAACATTACTTGTTTTGGGCTGGTGAGACGGCTCGGGGGTTTAAGGACTTTTCCTTCCAAGCAAAAAGACCTGAGTTCAGACCCCCAGATCTCATATGGTGACCTGGAATTTCGGGAAGACCCAGAACAAAGCAATGAGGTGGTAGAGCAATCCACGATGATACTCGAGGTCTCTTTTGGACCTCCACAAAGCACAAACATGAAAATGTTCTCTTGTACATACACACATACACACACACACAATACATGCAGAAATAAAATCACCTGCTCTCTGCTATGAGAATATACAAGAACACAGCTATCGACAAATCAGGACACAGGGATTTGGATCTTGAACCTCCTGCTCCCAATGCTTTGAGTAATAAATTTATATTATGTGACCCATACAGTCTATGCTGATTTGTCATAGCAGCCCACACTGGCTGGTACACTGTGGCAATGCCAATGTCTCATTAACTTCTTACTTCTGATTAGTTCGGGCTCTGTAATACATGTGAATCCATACAACAGGTGTTTTATAGTGGAACCCTAAACATCTAAACATTCTTGTCACTTTAACCTGCGATGCAGTTATTACCACTTATAAAAAGTAAGCAAAGTGAGTCTCTGCCAAAATTAGATTTTATTCAGTTTTCCTTCTCTACAACGGAAGCCATCTTTTCATTAACGGGAACCATCTTTTCATTTGCAACATTCGCACACTCTAAAAATACACGCAAAGGGAGAAGAGTGCTGTCTGCGTAAGATGAAAATAATCAGCACATAAAACATGCTGCTGATGGCGGAAAACACACGAATTGTGCGTTAACACTCACCAAATTGCTAATTATTCAAAAGCTTGCTTTGCGAGTATGCGTGTGTGTGTGTGTGTGTGTGTGTGTGTGTGTGTGTGTGTATGGGGTTGTTTCTTGGTGGGAGTGGTGATTTGGGGGGGTAAGAGGAAGGCTAGGGTCTCATGTATCCTAGGCTGGCCTCCAAACTTACAGAGCCAAGATGGCCTTGAACTTCTGATCCTCTTCCCTCACCTCCCAAGTGCTGGGATTACTGGCAAGTGCCAGCATGTCGTTTATGCAATGCCAGCCTTCATGCGTGCCACGCGAGGGTCCTGCGGATGGCGCTCTCTCCCGCTCCCCCCAATATCGATGCCATCACAATAATGAGTTGGGAGAAAATGACTAGCGACAACAGTGTTCCCGACCCTGGATTCTAAGGCAAGTCCACAGACGGTCCAGTTCTCACAGCGCTTCAGGCGGTGCTGCAATGGAAGCTCAGTCAGGGCAGGCAAGTTTCTTCCCGAAGCCCAGACTGTCAAACGCTCCAGCTTACAGCCCTGGAGAGCTGGTTGTAAGAGCTGGGCGGGTTGGGGGGTGGCTGACGCCCAGCTGGGAAAGTGTTTGCCTGGCACACAGGGAGCTCTGGGTTTGATCCCTAGAACAGCATAAAACCGATGGGGTGAAACATGTCTGTAACCCAGCACTTGGGATGGGGAGGCAGGAAACTTAGAAGGTCAAGGTCATCCTTGGCTACCTAGGTAGGGCATGGGCCAGCTTGGGCTACAAGAGAGAGAGAGAGAGGAAGGAAGGAAGGACGGGAATAGAGAGGGAGGAGGGGAAGAAGGGAAGAGGGAGTAAGGAGGAGGTAAGGAGGGAGGGAGGGAGGGAGGGAAGGAGATGTAAGATGAAAATAATCAGCACATAAAACATACTGCTGATGGTGGAAAACACACGAATTGAAAGGGAGGGGGAGAGAGAGAGAGAGAAAGAGAAGAAACAAGAGAGAGAGAGAAGAGAGGAGATAGAGAAAGGAATGAATGAAGGAAGGCAGGAAGGAAGGAATGAAGGCAGTCAGAAAGGTCTTCCGGGGACTAATAGACGGCTGGTCTCGCGCGCCCCCACCCCCGTCAGTGCCTTATTCCATCTCTCCCCCTCGCTCCCCCTCCCTCACCCACCCCCCTCCCGCCCAGACCACTCCCGCCCCCCAACCTCCCTCACGCCCTCCTCCCGCCCGCCCGCCCGCCTCCCTCCAGTTAGTTTTGTGTTTCTGGTCACCACACTAACCCCAGGGGTTGTGTCCTCTCTGCCTTGGATCAGGCTCAAGCCTGGGTCATGTTCTTGGGCCCATCTGAAAAGGGAGCCCTTTGCATAGAAGCCTCGGAGCCTCTTCTAGCAAATCCACAAGTGGCTGAAGTCTGAACTGAGCCTCTGTTCACGTGACAAGCATTTGTTCTTGGGTCGGACAATGGCGTCATCTCTCAGATTCACGTAGAAACTCAATCTCACCATGGTAGTAGGAGACGGTAGAAAATGGGGAGCTGACTGAGCCCAAGGCCAGCGCCTTCTTGAATGGATCCTGGCTCTCGTGGAATGGGCTCGTGGAGCTAAAAGGCCGGCTTGCAGCAACAGTCTGAACTGGATCCCCAGAACCCTCATTAAAAAGTCTGACCATAGGGCCGGAGAGATGGCTCAGGAGTTAAGGCCTTTGCCTCACAACCAGAAGGTCCTGAGTTCGGATCCCAGGTCCCACATAAAAATACCAGGTAGAAATGGCAACAGCCTGCACTTCCTGGTGGGCGGAGCCTGGGAAATCCTGGAGTGAAGCAAGAAGTAGGTAGAAGCAATCCCGGATGATTCCTGAAGTCACACTTGGGCCTCCACAGAGACACATATGCCCTCTGACACACACACACACACACACACACACACACACACACACACACAGAGGCACATGCACCTAAGACCAAAAAAAAAAAAAAGAACCACTCTCGGCCGCTCTTCTGCCCAGTGACCATGCAGCACGCATCTCCATGTCCTGCGTGGGTTGGATGAGGATGAGACAAGAAGACCTTCACCAGGCCTTGGTCCCGGCCATGCCGCCTCCAGAGCCGGGCGAACTATAGATGCCTGTTTGTGAATCACCTGCTCTTCAGCGTTTTATTGTAACAGCACGAACGGGAACGGACAGCACTCATCACATCGGCTCAGACCTTGTGCCAGGACGAAGCAAAGATGCTCTGCTCTGTAAAGCTCGCAGTCAAAGGGGACGTGGACGTGCAACGAAGCAATGCCCTCTCTATTCAGACATCGCCATGGCAACAGGAAACAGCAGAGAACCTCACCCTGCACCGACTATAAAGTTAACTCCAACTAAACGATGGCTTTCAATACGAAAGCCACTGGTTTTGCAGAAAACAAGAAAGTCTTGTAGCCTTGGGTTCGATAAGCAAACAGATCTTAGGATAAGCCACTTCGAGCGTGGCCCACTGGAGAACAAAAACAGTCCCACTTGGGATTTATTAACATGAAAACTTGGCCTGGTACCCGGGTGGTGGCGGGCTTGCCTGGCACATGCAATGATACTCTAGCACGGTGATAATAATGATAACGATGGTTGCTTTTGCGCTTGAAAAGACATCATTAGGAAAATGAAAGGGTAGTCCCAGAATGGGAAGAGGATATTGACAAGTCATATATCAAATGAGCAACTCAGAGCTAAGCAATAGAACGAACTTATAAAAACTCCCAAGAATAAGATGACTAACCCCATTAGCCCAATTTAAAAATGGGTTCTGATACTTGCTCTTATATGGTGAACCCTGAAAACATTGCACAAACCGAAATAACCCACCACAAAGCGCTAAGCACTGTGAGATTCCACAGGCACAAGGCAGGTAGAACATGCGGCGAGGCAGAGGGAAAGAGGCAGAAGGACCATCGGGGCTGGGGGAGGGGAATGGGGAATTGCAGCTTGAGAGCAATAGTTTCTGTCTGAGATCCCAGGAAAGTTTTGACCCCAGCAATTCCAGTAGAATTTGCCCAAGAGAAAAAGCAAAGCTTTCCACATCAAAGATGTGTGTGCAAACATTCATCTTTGCACACAAGGATGAGAAGCTAAAACTCTCCAAGTGTCCGTCAATGAATGAATGGAGGCCACCAAAAGCAGGGTCAAAATCAGGTCAGCAGGCTTGAGCCATCTCGCCGGCCTGAACAATGCCTCTTATGAGGTCTATTTCAAAGCAGAGCAATGGAGGAGAGTCGAGAAGCCAGGGAACCTCCAGGCTGCTTGAGTAACACAACCTGTAACACATGTTAGCTGTGGCTGAGCTGCTTTTCTCGAAAGCGGCAAAGACTGACCTGCTCAGCCGGCCACAGCGGCTGTCTTCAAACACGTGAGACGCTTACTTTCTCCCGAGCTCTCCTGTCTCCATTGAGCGCCGAACAACACAAAACGATGTAATAGCTTGGCAGGGTAAATTTAGACTCATCGTAAATAGCAGTGGCAGTAATTGCCATCAGTTACTGAAAGTTTAACCAGGATGTTTATGAGTTTCCTTGGCGATTATTAAGAATAGAGCTGGATGTGGTAAGACGGGCTGTGAGCCTCGGACCAGAGAGGTGGAGGCCGAGGAGCAAGCCCCGGGCCAGTCCTGGACTACATGAGATCCTGTGGGGGGGGGGATGAGGCTGTGGATGTAGAGTGCCTGCCTAGCATGCACGAAGCCCCCAGGGTTCACCTACAACTGGCATGGTGCCACACTGCTGGAACTGTCAGCACTTGCTGCGGACGGAGGAGGCCACTCAAGGTCACCCCTGGCTACACAGAGAGTTCACGGCCAGCCTGAGCTACAGGACGCTGTGTCTCAAGATTAAATGAGTGAATGGACCAAACACAGTTTAAGTCTAAGTGTATTACTGAAGCAGCTGTGGGGCCCCAGAGCTGCACGCCAGCATTCAGGAAGCAGGGCAGGAGCACTAGGCTACACAGTGAGGCCCTGTGGAGAGTTAGGACTCGACTCTGCTAGTCCAGCTCAGCAGATGTGCAGAGGTGATGTGTCCAGCTGCAGAGGTGTACACATTGTCTGCGGCAATGCATGCATCCACATGCAGAAGTGGATGCAGTCTGTCTGCAGCGATGCATGCATCCACATGCAAAGATGGATGCAGTCTGTCTGCAGCGATGCATGCATCCACGTGCAGGGGTGGACTCGTCCATCTGCAGGGGTGAACTCGTCCAGCCCGCAGAGGCGCGTGCACCCGCTGCCTCGCGCTTGCCTCACCTCGATATCTCGGTTGAGCTGCTTCACGATGGCAGTTATGTTTCTGATGTGCTCCTCCAGGAAGAGCCTGGCCAGGCGGTCGCCTCCCCCTTTGTTCTGCATCTTCTGTAGGCTGCTGACGATGTCGTCCTTGATGCGGAAGGCGTGCTCCACCAGGGCGGCCGTGGTCTTCTCGTGGCACAGGATCCTGTCTTCCAGCTGCTCCACGAGGCTCACGGACGAGTAGGGCGCCATGGTCAGGGACTGGCTGTGGCGGGGCATGGTCCTCACGCGCCTGCAGGAGGGAGCGCGTTAGCCCGCTGCTGGCTGGGAAAAACAGCATTTCTCAAGCTGGATTCAGGCGTCGCAGAGATGGGCTGGGGAGGCGGCTCTGCTTGGAGCCTTTGTCTCACAAGCAAAGGGATCTGAATTCGGATCCCCAGATCCCACATAAAAATGCCTGTCAGGTGTGGCAGCCCACCTGTAGTTCCAGCCCTGAAAGGCGGAGCTTGGGACCCCCCCCTCAGAGCAAGCTGAGTGGCCAGCCAGTCCCAATGGCCTGCTTTGATCTGCCTGGAGGTTGGCAGACTGAGGCTACAATGTCACCCCAGTATAAGCTGAGACTGCCAGATCCCCCACCAGATGAGTCTCCTGAGCCAATGCTCAGTTCCCTTGCAGCGGTGATAACAAAGTCAAGTGCCTGCAGGAGCCAGGCAGTGACTAAGTGGGCGGAGCATGTTGCACAGGAGGCAATGGGGAGGGTGGAGACTCTGGAGAACTGGCTTGTTCTGGGGGGGGGGCTGTGACTCAGTTCCACCTGTGAAGGACCTTCTGGGAACACAGGTCCATTTTTTAAACTGTCTAATATTTCAAAACAAACCAGGAAATTCAGACTTGTAAGAGTAAGCACGTGTGTGTGATGCATGTTTGTGTGTGTGATATGTGTGTATATGTATGTACGTGTGTGTGTGTGTGTGTGTGTGTGTGTATCTGTGTCTGTGTGCTATTTAGACATGCGTCTAACTCGGGGTACACTGGT